>BROG01000009.1:2827500-2965000 GCA_030159075.1 Atrina japonica
ATGAACTGAATAATTTATGCATTTTTTGTGTTGGAAATTGAATTGTTGCTAATACAATTTGCTATCCAGGAAGTCATCTTTCTTCATTAAAAATGATAGATATGGTCCCTGTCTGTTATTAAAGAGCCAGTGTCATCTAATTAAATCTGAGTGGCCTCACAGGGGCAAATTTAGATGTATAGATTGTGGTTATTATAGCAACTATTAGATGACCATCTGACGAAATCGCGCTATTGTCACCATATTGTTCATGGAAAACAAAAATCATCAGAAGAACTAAATGAGCTTTGACCTTACTTCTCCTTCGATTCTTCACACAGAAAGTGAACGATAAAAAAGAATTTTGTATGTGTATTAGACTGACTACACATCATATATAGCAAACTTGTGTATAAGACATATATACAAAACACAAACACCTACATACACAAAATATATACCACACATACTCGAAACACACATATACACACACATGCACACACACACATACACACACATGCACACACACACATGCACACACACACACACATACACACACAAACACACACACATAAACACACACACACAAACACACACACAAACACACACACACAAACACACACACACTATTACAAATACATAGAACTGTATATACACACATATTACAAATACACAAAGCCACACAACCACACATATAATCACACATACACACACCATACATACACAACCACATACATATATCACACATACCCACACAGAACACAAACAACCACACACACAATACACAAACCACACACAATCTTACATACACACAAGAATGCATATACACACATTACACATGTTTACAACTACACATACATAACCACATGTAAAACTACACATACACAGTCACACACACAACAACAATACACACACACACTAAGTAAACAATGACACAAGTAAAATTAATAAATTTGAGATCAAATACAGAATCCAAACATCTACAGAACTGTGTAATCAAGAATTGAACTGAAAGATAACATTAAAACACTGTTACATGTGGCTGTAATTATAAATGATGTGTTCACAGAGAGATAAACTTTTAATACCGTCACATGAACAACACCCTGATAGAGAAGAATCTTCAAAATGTTTTCCGTTGTCCCTGAACAAATGTCCTTTGTGGATGTATTGTTTACGATGATTCAAATAAAACAACATGTAAGTTCCAATTAAAGTTCCTCTTCACGGGAAACGAGATACCTATTCAAGGACAAAAATCTTTAAATTCAAGTGTTTTTGTTGAATTAATTTCAAAATAGATCAATGAGGCTCTTATGCTTTTTCTCACATAGTAGAGCACTGACTAATATGTAATTACCCAACAGTAAATTTAAAGACAGTAAATTTAAAGCACAAAAAAAAAACCGTACTGGTACAGCATTAGTGTCTGTTCTCAGAAATTCCTCCGTATTGTAAGATGGATGTAGAAATATTTCATGCAAATTTAGAAATCGTTTCACACACACACACTAATTAGTTTAAACTTTATTTATTTTACAACAATTGACAAACAAGTTATGTCAACTTATATCAATGTTTCTTGTTGGCTCTGATGTTAGCGTGCGGGGGTCCTTGCAGTGGGAGGAAACTGGAGTACCTAGAGATACCCCACATGTCTGACTTGGCGACCAACATGTCTGACTTGGCGACCAACATGTCTGACTTGGTGACCAACATGTCTGACTTGGCGACCAACATGTCTGACTTGGCGACCAACATGTCTGACTTGGTGACCAACATGTCTGACTTGGCGACCAACATGTCTGACTTGGCAACCAACATGTCTGACTTGGTGACCAACATGTCTGACTTGGTGACCAACATGTCTGACTTGGTGACCAACATGTCTGACTTGGTGACCAACATGTCTGACTTGGCGACCAACATGTCTGACTTGGTGACCAACATGTCTGACTTGGCGACCAACATGTCTGACTTGGCGACCAACATAACATCTCACATACTCCCCTGTCAATTCCAAGGATCGAATCCGAGTCGCATTGGTGAGAAGCGAGTGTGCAAACCACTGCGCTACTCAGACACACATACTAATTCACGTAAATATGACATAACAACTTTATATTTGTACAAGAACTTAAAGACAGATTATCTGTTAACATTGTTGTATTTTGTACCAATACAGTAGAACCTATCTTGTCAGACCATTCTTCTAAAAGATCACCTGTCTACTGAGACCATAGTCTGAAGACCACTTGGTTAAATAAAGCTTTAAATAAAACCTCTTTTGAGAGACCACCTGTCTTCTGCAATACCAGATTCTGCAATCAGTTTAAAGGTGTTTGAAATAAATCCTCTTTTGTGTTTTCAGAGACCACATTTCAGTGGCATTTGGGGTGGTCTATCATATACATGTAGGTTCCATTATACATTGCATATGTATATGGAAATGACCGAGAGCTAAGATAGAGTCAATGTTAAGAATGATTGCCAGACAAGTGGGAGGTCCAAAGCTTGATTCCTCTCGACAGTTATACATGTACCTAAGGGTCAGAGACAAGTAAATACCTCAGTATCCCAGAAATCGGTTGCTTTAAAAAAGTGTAGGGAAAACGGAGCTGCTATTTTGAATGTAAGCTGGTCTCTGATTGGTATATATTGTATCAATAAACCCATTTTTATATAAATTTCAAGAGTTTTTTCCCCTAAGCCTTTCATTGACTGCAAATTTTGTCATGTGCTATAGATATATGCCAATTCACACACACACACACACACACACACACACATGCACACACACACACATACACATGCACAAACACAAACACACACGCACCAACAAAAAGTAAGAATTTAAAGTCATGATATTTTCAGGTGTTATAATGATCAAAGTCGAGATTTTAGGACCAGTTTTATTTTTCTTTGTGTAAACTAAATGCCCTCATATTTTTTTATCACTTTAAAGCTTTAATAAACTATTGGGTTCATACACATTAAACAGCAAAGCTAAACATGGGCAGTTTTTTATACAGACTTTGTGGCATTTTGTCAATCAAGTCCGTATAATCATATACAGCACCTTTGATGTGCGTTACAATACATGGTATTGACTTGGTAATGAATTTACAAGGAGTCTATAAGCATATCTATCATCTTCAATCTCATCCACTGCCGCTACAAGAAAACATCGCAGCCCGCGATGATGAAATTTTATACAAAGACATTCATGAATGGCTGCACTGACAAAATATATGTATGTTGGTGATGAGAGAGAAATATCCCTCACGATCTTATTACAAAAGAGAAAACAAATTTGTGAAAGAAGAGTTGACAAGAATCAGTTTCACATACAACAATAAAACCTGCGACATCAAGCGTCTTAAAGTACTTAGTCTCTGATCCCGTTGTCACATGACTTCTTATGAGTTTGCGATTAAGACATTCACAACAAGTATTTAAAGTGTTTTTTCATTATGTATTTGAAGAATTGGAGAATATCAACTCATCAACCCCTGAAAAAACAATAAACTCTTCTGTAAATCAATGACTTAGGCCAGTCCAAATGTGTCTACAGGGATGAATGAGTTAAAAACTAGTTTAAATAACTATTCTGTGAACCTCTCATTTAAGTGATCCTTTATATGAGCCAGCGGTTGAGAAAAGCCGGTCCTTATGACATAACCATTGAAATGCCAGAAAACAAAGAATTTAGTCCGACGTAATATTTCTAATTTTTTAGATATTTCACGCTACAAACACAAAAAGAGTTGCTTTCGCCTGCGCTCATTCTCATATTATATTTTTTAAATTCATATTTTATTTAATAAAACCTCTTTTTTGGGACCACCTCTCTTGAGAGACCATATCTGAGTGGTAGATGGGGTGATCTCTCAAGGCAGGTCTTCACTCTACTGGTATCAATCTCTCTTGTACATGTAATCTACACACTGTATTAAACTTTTATTTCATAAACTGTTTAGTTGTTGGATTTCAAATACCATCACCACCCCTCTTTCTGCTTTTACACCTACATGTACATCTTATCTGCAAAAAGAGAAAGTCAAGAACCAATCATGGCTTGAAAATTAATAGCAAGTTGAACCGAAAATTAAGATGGCATTTTAAATATGGTGATAACCCAATACTGTTATTGAAATAAACAAGGCAATGGTTTAAAAATACCCAAAAATTGAATAGCAATTTTTTCTATATATATAACTAATATAGGGTAGCATATCTTATTACTTGTTTTATAAAGAAGAAATTGCTGATTCACATGGCAAACTTTCAACAAAATATAACAATCAACATATTAACTATCACCCAAAATATCGTTGTATTAAGTATCACCATCAAAAATTATTACAACCTGATATCCCTGACCACGTAAAACAAGATTATCAGATTATCGTAATTTTTAAGCAAAAATGTTCAGTTTTTCATTTGACACCATAGCAAACAAACCACTGTAGATGTAAATTGTGTACTTGGGATTTAATTTTCAGACTCTTCTCGACTGTTTCAATTTGCATGTACACGCAGATGATATTCTCTCTCTTCTAGGCTGTTACAATTTGCATGTACAAGCAGACGAATGGCTACGGTGACTATATTTAATTACAAAACATGCAATCAGACACAGAACATTGTCTACTGACAGAGACAACAATACTGCTGATGCTACATGAAAAATTTCAATAAATAGTTATAATTTCTACGTGAACACGGAAAATACCGAAAAAAGAAGACATTCTTGTTTAACTATATCCAGAAAATGCTGCTGTCATAGTCCACTGAGGTTTTACATGTAGGCTACAGTAAATACATTTCTGTACAAAATGTACCAGCAAATACATTTATTTACCTGTAAGCATGTAAGTCAACATATGCATGTACAATGTATGCAAATCTTCATGTACAACAAGCTATAGCTACATGTAGAAGTAGGCTTAAATCTAAACAGTCCACATTATATGTTTAAACATATAAATCTACCACAGACCACAATACATACAAAATAAGCCTGCAACAGTCCAATTGTACATATACCCACAATAACCCACAAGGTTATAAGTAAAATAAGTCTGCAACATAATTTTACTATTTAATGCTTCATATAAATCAGACTTTTATGAGGCAAATTTCTCAATGATTCAAATTACTGTTTAATGGGCCATATTCTATAAAAACAAAAAACAAAAATTCCTATAAATAATTTAAGTCAGAATTAACTTTGTTATATTATTCTTATTCTAATTAACACTCAATGTTTTAATTAAAAGAAATGAAGTTAATTTTAGCACCAATCATAAAAGATGATAACATGATATTTTCTTAATTTTGTAGTGCTCAGTCATACACACCCCATAGAACCTCTCAAATTACAGATCATGTGGTTCTCGGTTACCATTGATTCATGAGTCAACTTATTGATGTTTAGTAAATGTCTAGGAAGTCCCTTGATTACTTTGACTTATTGAAGTTTTACTGTATATAATGTCAAGACATCTATCGAGATACATTGTAAAAAAAAAATAAGCTTCAATTTTCTCCAACCCTCCCCCCTCCCCCCCAAAAAAGGAGAACTTCATTTGCAGCTTTGTCATTCAATTTTCTATATTTGTACATTTTAGCCCAACACATCAATGAGAGACATAAATTAGTCCAAAACTGTTTGAAGATATGTCAAGACTGTCGTTAATTGAAGAAATAAATGAATCTTTTCTGATGCAGTTTTAGAATTTCTTTTGTAAAATCAAATATTGATTCTGATTGTTGATATTAAGAATGCCAAACAAAGGCCATTGAATACTTTGTTATAGTGACCATGTGTCGGTCAATTTTGTTAATCCATTGTCCTGAGTGATGCATTGAGACCACCGCATCATGCTAATCCTATTTATCAACATCAAACACCTGTCCTCATCTCAAGAGTGACCGATACAACCATATCTTTTGCTTGTGTGTTCGGATGATACTAGTAATGCTCCATATAACAACAGTAATTATCAAATCTATACCCCTTATAGATGATATCAAAAACTGTCCATTTGTTGTAGTAATTATCAAGAGATATCTTTCTTACTTGATATCAGAAATGTAAAGATATCTATCTAAAGTAAGTTATTAGAGAACAATGGCAAACATAGTTCAGATGATATCACAAATGTTCCTTCTGTATTTCATATCACTTTGGAGTGTGTTATCATGACTAAACATGGCAGACATGATCCGTTAATGACTTTTGAGGTGGACCTGGACTTGATGGTCTGTCAGCAAAATTTTGTAGATTCAAGATTAAGTAGACCTTATCGAGTGGATCCAATTACAAATTTTCTTGGTAGAAATTAAAAACCTTGACAACCACTGTTTGATCTATTCAATTTGATATTGAAACTTTCAATTACTCACTGTATAACTGGAAAGTTTTATACTCCTGTTTAATTTTCACCATTTTCGTCCTTAGATGACAGAGAGCGAATTTAAAATGAAAGCAAATTAAAAATGAAAGAGAAATTTTCAAGCTACCAGTAAATAATTGAAGCACAAAGATACATGCCATCTTTATAGGACAATGGAGGTTTAGGCTGAAATAAAAAGGGGTTGAATATATTTTTGGTTGTGAAAGAACAAAAATTACCTGGGCGAAAACTTCCAGTTACATTTGTGTGCAGTATACAGCTTTTAGACTGTATCAATCATCATAGTATAAATTTTCAACAAACTATAACTGGGGCTCACCATTCTTGGAGAATTTAGAGGCATCGCTTTCTTATCATATAGATAATGGTTTCCAAGTAAGGCAGTGGTAATAGTGCACCCGCTTCTCACAATGCGACTCATGTTTGATCCTACGATTGGACAGGGAAGTACATGTATGTGAGATGGTATGGCGGTCACAAGCTCAGACACGTGGGTTTTCTGTGGGTACAATTTACTACAGTTTCCCTCACAGTAACGAACCCCTCACATCCACATCAGTGCCAACAAAAGAAATTTATAGAAGTTGATAAACTTGTTTGTTGTAAAATAAATAGTTTAATTTTTAAGGTTTGTATGTTATAAATTTGTAGCTGAGCGATAGACAGGTTTATATCTCCAGGAATTTCTGAAAATACTACAATAATTTCTGTGAATAACTGCAGAAAAATTAAATTGAAAAATCCCCTTACGATTCCACCTCTTTGCCAGGTATTTATAATATGCGAGGGAGAAATGACTTCCTTTTTGAAAGAATGGCAAGTCTTGTATTTGCATTAACATTAAACCTGTTTATAAATGTCAATTTTCCATCACTTCACTCCCACAAAACAAGCATTCTTATAAAAAAGAATTAAATTTACAAAAATAAATCAATCAATATGGTCATGTTGACCTTATAATAATGACTGCTCCCTCTCACAATACATCTCACTGATGGAATTTTCCTCTTCCATTTAAATGATAATTTTTATTTTCCCATTAAAATTATTTAACTACTGGTATTATTTCTTTTTTTTAATTCAATTGTGCGATTACAAAATGTTTACACCATTTGCATATAAAATCAGTTAATCTTTTGTTGTGAGTATACAATAAAATTACGGTCATTGTGTAATACATTTCTACATGTACACATTGCTGATTTAGGTGTTGATACGAGTCTTTAAAAAAGAAAATTATATTGCCTAACACATTAAGGAATGTCATGAATTTCTCATAATATTTAAGAGTCCATAAATTTACCCAACAAAACAAAATAAATTTATATTGATTTTTGTTTTATTGTCCTTTTCGGGAGATTTTACATAATTAAGTACACAATACCCAAACAAACTGGGTGTTTATTTCACTCATCCATCCTAAAGACACATTTGGACTAAGGTCTAAATGTAAGTCATCAACTTACAGAAGAGTCCAATGTTTTTCCGGTATTGATGAGTTGGAAAGGTGGTTTTAAATTATCTGTAACATGACAAACTGAAAACATTGCATTCCAAAAAATACGAAAAAAAAAAAAACATGAATAGTTTTACAGAGGTTAAGATAAAGATGACAAAAAATGTTGTATACTGTACTGGGTTCAATTTTCACTGGTTGCGATTTTTTTTTTTGTGAGTTTTTGTTTTTCTCCTGAAATAATAACAATTTTTTAAATTCGCAGATGGGGAGAAGTTTAATTAATATGACAAAAGGTCCTGCCAAGACATCCCATAATATACTACATATATATGTATATATGATCTTATTAAAAAACTTATTTACTATTTCTTAAAGGGGAATTAGCTGTGTTTACTAAAACAAAAATTATGAACATTTTTTCTACTTTTACTACTTGTATTTGATGTACAGTAACAAATAAAAGCTATACATAGGCATAAAAAATCTCATATTCCTATACATTTTTTGTGAAAATAAAGCCAGGTCCAGTTTGGTATTCATATACAAATACTAAGGTTGAATTAATCAATTGCAATTGAAAAAGTGCCAAAACTGGGTTTCTCGAGCAAATTTCACAAAATATATAGGAATTTAAGAATTTTTATGCCTGTGTATATCTGTTTTGTTATTTGTTATAAGTATTAAAAAAGGAAGAAGATTTTTCTGGAAAAAAACAAAAACAGCTAATGCCGCTTTAAAGCCACCGACTTGTCAACACCGTGAATATAGAGAATATTAACACTGCGAGTTCTTTTTCCCCAGTACAGTATATTGAATACATTCACAATATGACTCATGAAAAAAGATGACTTACAGATTTCAAGGAATTAAATATTTAAATTTCCCATGCTTTTCTTTATTTCATGATAATGATTCATTCCATGTTTACATGCTGCATGTTAAATCCAAGGTAAATATCATCGGCAAATTTACATAGAAAAAGAAAAAAAAAACGGGCATAAAAAGTAGGGAACTCACCACAAAAGTTCTTTTATGATATATCATAAAAGGCGGGTTCCTAAATTATCAATCAATTTATGATGTAGCACTTGATCAATTTTTGAATATTTGACGCGAGACATTTCAGCCCGAGTAACTTCGAGAGATTATCAGACACTTCACAAGCAATGTTGTAGTGTGATTGTTTAATCTACCATCAAGTGTCGAATATTAATTCTATCTTCCGATAGTGGATATGCATGCAAAGATATGAAGGGACTGTTGTATAAAGCCTGACATGGGTGAAGTCACCTTGTGACTGATAAAGTCGGCTTTAACGGTATACATAAAAAAATCGGCAAAAAATAGTGTACAGCAGTCATTTAAAATCCTAAAATGTGTCAGAAATGATCGGAGGTTATCAATTTCCTAATAACTATATGACGACTCTGAAAGGTTTTAAAAGTGTCAAGGAATATATCAACAAACTGATAAGGGCAAAATTTTGCCCTGATTTTGAGTAACTTATATTTTTTAAATAAAAAAAAGTAACTTAAATTTGGGACAAAATTTACCTATAAACAAGGGGCCTATAAACGAAAAAGTTATCTTTGGTTAGAAACCAGCTGAGTACACTGGAACTTGTCTTGTAAGACCACTGTCATGAAAGAACACCTGTCTTGTGAGACCACTGTCATGAAAGAACACCTGTCTTGTGAGACCACTGTCATGAAAGAACATCTGTCTTATGAGATCACTGTCATAGAAGACCACCTGTCTTGTGAGACCACTGTCATAGAAGATCAACAGTCTTGCAAGACCACTGTCATAAAAGAACACCCGTCATGTGAGACAACTGTCAAGGAAGACCACCTGTCTTGTTAAACCACTGTTATAGAAGAACATCAGTCTTGTGATACCACTGTCATAAAAAAACACCTGTCTTGTGAATCAAATGTCATACAAGACCACCTGTCTTGTTAAACCACTGTCATGGAAGACCACCAGTCTCATAATACACCACCTGTCTTATGAGACAACTATCATTAGAAGTCTGCCTGTCTTGTGAGACCACTGTTATGAAAGACCACCAGTCTTGTGATACCACTGTCATAAAAGACCACCTGTCTTATGAGACAACTATCATTAGAAGTCCACCTGTCTTGTGAGACCACTGTCATAGAAGACCACCTGTCTGCCCACACAACTATCATTAGAAGTCCACCTGTCTTGTGAGACCACTGTCACAGAAGACCACCTGTCTTCCCACACAACTATCATCAGAAGTCCACCTGTCTTGTGAGACCAGATTCTGAATGCTGCTTGCTGAAATTATCCTTTAGATAAGACCTCTTTTGAGAGATCACCTGTTTTAAGAGTCCACATTTCAATGGCAGAAGGGGTGAGCTCTCAAGACAGGTTTCACTGTATATTAGACAGAAAAAATTTATGGTGAGAAAAAACCAAAAGAAAATGATGTAAATGCCTATACAAGACAATTTATTTTGCAACCTTTGAATATATTTAATACATACATTGTACATGTATACTTTTGTGGCTATCAAGTAAATGGAATTTAATTCATGTGTATAAGATTATTAGCTCAACATTAATCAAATACATATCTAGAATGAATGGGGATTTACTACAGTATGGTTCAAAAGTCAAGTCATTTATATCAAATTTATTTCCTTCTGGAGTGAAAGGCAATTTACTACAGTACAATCCAAAAGTCAAATCATTTACCAGTTATTGTCTTACTTAAGTCATCAACCCCTGAAAAACAATGGACTCTTCTGTAAATCAATGACTTAACCATATTATTTAAAGAGCTCGGTCTAGGTGTATAAGCAGATCCAAAAATTCCCATCTGCAATCCATTGAGCATAAGCAAAATGGACTTTAATTTTCTACTTTTGCATAGATATTCATAGCTCACTGTCAATAAATGGAACACTTTTCTACCAATACATGTTCATGAACATTTGTAGAAGCAAGGTTTACCCAGCAAGTTTGGCTTTCATCATATGCGTCTACAATATTTCAAGGCTGCTAATTTTTGTTTTAGTTATCAATAGCATTGTTCTCACCTGTAAATCAATCAATTTGATTGATCTGTTTGTTCGACAACAGGTCAGCTAATGTACTTGTGTCATCAACAGACGTAACAGAACAAATATCAGAAAAATGCTAATCAATTAGTGTCATGAAATCATCAGCTTTGTTGAGTTACAAAATTGGGATTGGGGTCTTATCAGCTGATATCTAACAACTGACCCCCACCCCCCCCCCCCCCCCCCCCCCCCCCCCCCCTTCGACTAGTTTATCAGACCTATATGTAGATCACTTCAGTCTGGTGTGAGTGTAGTATATCAGACACAAAAATCACATTAGCCTAGGATAGGTGTAGTATATCTGACTGACATAGATTACACCAACGTAGTTTACATTGTAGGTGTAGTATATCACACTCATATAGATCATGTCAGCCTAGTGTAGGCATAGTATATGACTCACAAAGATTGCATCAGCCTAGGGTACTAGTATATCTGACTCACAAAGACCACATCTGCCTAGTGTAGGTGTATTACATCTAACTCACAAAGATCACATCAGCCAAGGGTAGTATATCTGACTCACACAGATCACATCTGCCTAGTGTAGGTGTATTATATCTAACTCACAAAGATCACATCAGCCTATGGTACTAGTATATCTGAGTCACAAAGATCACATCAGCCTAGGGTAGTATATCTGACTCACACGGATCACATCAGCCTAGTGTGGGTGTAGTATATCTGACTCATATAGATCACATCTGCCTAGTATTGATGTATTATATCTGACTCACAAAGATCACATCAGCCTATGGTACTAGTATATCTGACTCACAAAGATCACATCAGCCTAGAGTAGTATATCAGACTCACATAGATCACATCAGCCTAGTGTAGGTGTAGTATATCTGACTCACATAGTCCACATCAGCCTAGTGAAGGTGTGTTAAATATAACTAAAACAGATCACATCAGCCTAGATACTAGTATATCTGACTCACATAGATCACATCAGCCTAGTGTAAGTGTATTATTACCAACTCACAAAGATCACATCTGCCTAGAGTAGGTGTATTATATCTGACTCACAATGATCACATCAGCCTAGTGTATGTGTAGTACATGTATATCTGACTCACAAAGATCACATCATTCTAGTGTAGGTGTATTATATCCGACTCACAAAGATCACATCAACCTAGTGTAGGTGTATTATATGACTCAGATCACATCAGCCTACATGTAGGGTAGGTGTGGTATATGACTCGCATACCGGTAGATCACCTCAGCCTAGTGTAGGTGTAGTACAATGTATATGACTTAGATCATATCAGTCTAGGGTAGGTGTAGTGTATCTGACTCACAAAGATCACATCAGTCTAGGGTAGGTGTAGTATATCTGACTCACAAAGATCACATCAGCCTAGGGTAGGTGTAGTATATCTGACTCACATAGATCACATCAGCCTAGGGTAGGTGTAGTATATCTGACTCACAAGATCACATCAGTCTAGGGTAGGTGTAGTGTATCTGACTCACAAAGATCACATCAGCCTAGGGTAGGTGTAGTATATCTGACTCACAAAGATCACATCTGCTTAGAACAATGGATTCTTTGACTCACAAGTCTAAATTTTTAGGTTTGAATCTCTAGACCAGCAAAATGTCATATCAGCTACCTACCTAAAGGTGTACAGTATGTGAGTGCATAAAATTTATCAAAATATTTTGCTACCTTTTTTACCTTTGTCTCATAAATATCCAAATTTATGTCAGTTAGATTACATATTTAGTAATATACATGTAAATAATTTATAACAAACTTAAATATGAATTTTAAATCTTATTACAATACCAGAGTTCAAATAACTCATAATATTTGAATTTCTGCATCATCGCTAACATTGGTTTCTGAAAACCGATAAAACAAGTACCGATAAACAGTTACTGAATGCACCAGGATAAATTGACAGTTCTCAAATTCTCTTATCGTATCTTGGAAGCAACAAAATTCATGATCTGTTTACTGAACAGAATAGCAAGCTCTTAAAATAACAATGAAATTTTGATTCTTAAGGATTAAACTGTCTCTCAATGTCTTTATCATTGTCCTAAGACGTCTGTCATTTTCTAAATCACATACTTATTTTTGTATAGATCATGTACTTTACCAAAGTCTAAAACAACAATTGTGTAATCCTTTTGAAATGGTATCCTTGTTTTTGGAACCATTCTTTGAGAGAACAACAATGGTTGAAGACGATAAAATCATCTTCTGTATACGACAGCGTAATTCGTAAACATTGACGGTCATGAGAGCAGGATTAATACGATTCTAAACATAGTCATTAACCTGTCCTTCATTTGTAATGGATGAATCAGAGCCTGGGAAAGTGTTTGTACACCTGATTTTGAAATGATATATTTAAAAAGATAAAATAACTGTTAAAAATGTCCTTTAAAAATGTTTTGATATCCTGTTTTGGGATCAAGGTGTGTCAATTGTTGTCTGATTAACTGTATTTTCCTAGCTTTTCTTCCAATCTCTCTCTCTCTGTCTCTCTCTCTCTCTCACACACACACACACACACACACACACACTAGTTGAAGAACTATTTGCTGCCAACATTGTAAAAGAAAGTTTACCAAACAAAGACCAATTAATTGGGAAGTGATTTATGATGTGTAAGTTACATACTTAAATACCACCTTCAAAAGACCATCATGACTTCGGAATCAGATGTCCCTTTAGACTTAATGCAAACTGAGGTTGCCCTGAAGTGGTACTTTAATGGCTAAGTGACTTGTATACAATGGCTGTGACTGTTGACCTCATAAAGCCTTCCAATCCAGTGGGGATATACTGGGATACTGTGTTATTGTTCGATGACAGTCCAATATGGTGGCAGGGGTTAAAGGTTAATTAACTTTTGATTACATTTGATCATTATCAAATTTATAACTGGTCAGCTGCAGACTGACAGTAGGAGACAGAATGCAGTGCTTGGTGATGGACTTTCATAGCAATTGTATTATAATTGGTTATTAATTTAATACCAGCTATCAATTTAACATCAACCGTGTAAATGTAATTGTAGTATAACAATGGCCGAACAACATATGGTTGTGTCTATGAAAAATTAGATAAAAGTTTTCGGAGACTGGCCTTTCGTATAGACATTTATGACTTTTTATTGTCATAAATAGCCATCCAGATTCCATATATTTAATCTAATATAATTTATACAGCTTCCCTGGTGCCAGGTTTAATTAATTCCAATTCGGTGGCAAAGTTTGATATTATCTTAGTATCTGGGTACCAAGAACTACCATCCACATGTACATGTATCTCAGGTAACTGTTATTGAGGTCTGCTTGTACAAAACATCTCAACTCTTGGGTTTTACCCAAGATAAATTGAAAATTTTCAGACCAAAATTTCCATGTCTCTTTTTTTTATTTCATGTCAAATAATTCAACAATTATTTCACGTGTAATTTCACAACCTCAGATACAATGTAGGCCTACATATAAAATGTATACATGTATGTACCCATATACCCAGAAAAAAACCCTTTCTGGGTACATATAGGGGGGCCTCCATGGCCGAGTGGTTAGAGCATCATGCTTTGAACCATGAAGTCTCTCACTTCTGGTTAGCACACGTTTGAACCCCGCTGGAAACTAAGCTGTTTTTTGTGAGACAGTTTGGCAGTTTACGTGCAGAAGATCAGTGGTCTCTTAGTGAAAAAGATTGTAGGTAATCAATGTTACCGTACCTGTAGCAAGGGCTCTACCTTTGACTTATTTCTGAGTTCAAGTTTTGCAAACTTTTGAAATAAATAAAGCTTTTAATTTTTTGTCATTCTAATCTTTTTTTTATGCTGCTGTTTGTACATGTCATTTAAGTACAATTTTATCAAGTTTCCATGGCAGAAATTTTGAATTGTGATTTCAAAATCACTATAGAAATTTACAGATACCTACATGTATAGTTTATACTATATATTGGTGTAAATAAAAACGGAGTCAGGCAGACTACGATCTTTATCTTTGACGGATATGTTTAAATGACAAACTAGAACTTGATTAATGGTAATTTTAGCATATTGTCCTCATTACAAACTTCCTTTAAAGAATACCACAAGTATTATATTCAAAGCAAGCCAAAAATTTACAAATGTAACAATATTAACCGAATTGATTAATCACATTTCTGACTCCTTTCTGACCAAAGTGATTTGATCTTCAATCTCTGATCTACCGTATATTGTAGGGTTTGTTCTGCTTCAAATATTTCGTTAGATTTCTGTGGACATATCTAATATGACCTATTTTCTCTCGGTCTTTTATGGTTCTCAGAACTCATACTAAAACCCCATACTAATGTACAAGCTCAACTCATCAACCCCTGAGAATTAATGAACTCTTCTATAAATCAATGATTAAGGCCAGTCCAAATGTGTCCTAAGGGATGAATGAATTAAAGGTTCCTAAATTTCATGATAACTAGTTTTTAGATACATCTTCAATGAAATGATTTTTATAGTGTTTGTCATCAAGGTAGTAATTTTTATTCAGTAATTATTATTTTTTTGGGGGGGGCATTTTATTCAAAAACCCTGGCCTTTTTCAACCAATTTATGATGTTAAATTTCAGTTTGGCTAATTAAACTTTTATTTACGATATAATTTATATTTTCTCGTGTTACATTAAAAATTAACAATATAAAATATATCTTTTTAAGATATAGACATTTATACAATAATACACAAAAGTATAACATTTGAAGTATTGGTATACATTGTAGGCCTATACATATTTGATTCATATCTGTCTAATTGCCTGAAAAAACAGGTGCTTGTGTGGTCTCAGGCAAACTTCAAAAGACAGAAATGAAAGTATGATTTAAGTACGAGATTTCAATCATGTCTGCTATTCTTCCACATTCCTCTTTTTATGATTTGAAATCTTAAAATTCTTTTAATTTTAATAAACCCTTAGAGCAAATGATGCATTGCACAGATCTAAATGTCATCGTTGATCTTAATTATAACAGCAATTTTACACTTCATGACTATTATGATACATTGTAGCCATTTCATTTTCATGAGTAAAATTCATCTATTAATTACATGTTGTATAGGCCTAGAATGTTTGCTACTTTGCTCATTACAGGTACACTTCGAGTTAAAATTTCTCCTGTATTTGTCAGAGTCTATATATTAGTAACCTGTTATATGGCAGAAGTTAAGCTTATAATTAAGTCTCTGATTTTTTTTGGGGGGGGGGGGGAAGGGGGTTGGATGGATTCCTAACAATTTCAGCAAGCAATGTTGTACACTGCATACTCCATGTATGTTAAAAATTTGAATCAAATTATTTCAGGACCCTTTCCTAAAGGAGACACCAATTTTCAATGTTCCCAGGTCATCTTTGATACACATGTGGGTGAATTTCTATGGATTACCTATGTACGTGTATATCCCACTAGTATTCTTTTCTACAATGTAGTTTATTTCTTTTTTCTAGTCATTTGACTGTATTGACCATTTAGCTAAACAGTGAAAGTCAAATCGCTCTTAAGATTTTGTCATTGTAACATTTGAAATGAGTCCCTTTTTTTACATTTTTACTGCGCCATCATCAATTTTTTCCTGGACAAGCACTCATAATGGGATTCTCTCACAAGGATTTTCATAGGCCGTTTTGGGGTCCAGTTACAGGAGCCATTTCTAATGCTAAAATACATGTACATATATGTCTGCTCATGACAAAAGTACCTTTTTGCATGTAGTTCTTTTTTGTTCAATCCAAAAGGGGAAATGGTTTCTACCTTAAAGTTGACAATGTGTCGAGCCTTGAGAGATCCAATAATATTTTACTACCAGGACTAACACTAGAATCTAGTATGTTATCAAAGTCACTGCTGTGATAATGCTCTTACAAATGTTTTCATGCATAATTCATTTTCTATTAAAAATATCATAAATATGGTAAGCAACCTCCATTTTGTACATTGTTTGTATTCAACAAATACTTTTACAATAATAAAACATGTCTTTACATAACTTTGCATTTTCTGATAACAGGAACTACCATTATATAAAAGGTTAATATACATACATAATTCATTTTGATACAACCTTTGATATGGTTGTCTACAAATTTTCTTAAAATAATTCTGGGCATAAAATTTTAAGATGGATTCAATTAAGATGAATTTTATCATACAGATACATTTCAATAATTCACTTTTTATATATAAATACATTGTGTACTTTAAGCTTCACCTTTCAAGTTTAAAATACTCATGTACATTTGTACAGCTCATACATGTAATTTCTGAAATACTGTAGAACTACCCATGTAAAGATAATTACATTATGTATTAGCGTGGGTTAAAAAAAGTCAATGTCCCTGTATTAGGGTGGTTTAAAAAAAGTCAATGTCCCTGTATTAGGGTGGGTTAAAAAGGTCTTATTCCAAAGTCAATGTTCCTGTATTAGGGTGGGTTAAAAAAGTCTTATTCCAAAGTCAATGTTCCTGTATTAGGGTGGGTTAAAAAAGTCTTATTCCAAAGTCAATGTTCCTGTATTAGGGTGGGTTAAAAAAGTCTTATTCCAAAGTCAATGTTCCTGTATTAGGGTGGGTTAAAAAAGTCTTATTCCAAAGTCAATGTCCCTGTATTAGGGTGGGTTAAAAAAAGTCTTATTCCAAAGTCAATGTCCCTGTATTAGGGTGGGTTAAAAAAAAGTCTTATTCCAAATTCAATGTTCCTGTATTAGGGTGGGTTAAAAAAGTCTTATTCCAAAGTCAATGTTCCTGTATAAGGGTGGGTTAAAAATGTCTTATTCCAAAGTCAATGTTCCTGTATTAGGGTGGGTTAAAAAATTTGTATTCCAAAGTAAATGTCCCTGTATTAGGGTGGGTTAAAAAAAGTCTTATTCCAAAGTCAATGTCCCTGTATTAGGGTGAGTTAAAAAAAGTCTTATTCCAAAGTCAATGTTCCTGTATTAGGGTGGGATAAAAAAGTCTTATTCCAAAGTCATTGGAAAAATGATGCTACACTGTGTAATACATGTACACCAGTACTAGAAATGTGACAGAATATTTGCCCAGTAATTTTATGTAAGAATGTTTGCTGTTTTAACTTTTTCATTCACAAATATTTGAACATTTATTTCAGCGCGACTTGATTACATCAGAATTCACTAGGTAAGATTATCAACATGCTGGTGTATAACTTATCAACCCCTGAAAAACAATGGAATCTTCTGTAAATCAATGACTTAGACCAGTCCAAATGTGTCTTTAGGGGTGAACAAGTTAATATATCTCTACCTGATACTTTACCTGCTGGTATACCTTGTATGATATACTTAAGTGACACTTTAACACAGTACATGTATATGTATTTGTAATCTTGCTCTAAGATCAGTGCAATGTACATGTATGAAAATCAATTTCCTAGTAGTTCAATTTTATGAGGGAAAAAACTCTAAAAAGAAATTGACACAAATGATCATTTTACACTGAAAGCAAATAGTTCTGTTTTCACATAAAATAAATGAACACAATGAATTCTTTCGCTTAGGTAAGTATATTTTCAGATCAAACATTCCAATTCTCTAAGAATGTAAAGTGCATAAAAATGATTAAGCCATTAGCTGATTAAATCGCTGTAGTACATTTGTAATAGTTTATTAATGGCAAATTAATATATTTTCTAAACCTATACCTCTCAATAAAATGTACAGAGATTTTCATAAAAGTCATCTTTCCCATTATCTGTAAGGTAAAAATGACACCAAAACTTTGAGAAGCTAATACAGCACCTGTCAGATCACAAAATGTAGTTTATTAGATTCACTCAGGTGAAACAACTTTAAAGTGAGAAAGTTTCAATAATTTTCTTCTAAATTCAGAAGAATGTGTATGACATGTACATGTATATATAATATTACAGAATCTATTCTTAAAGTGTTCGACTTCATTCAAGTTAATTTCAATTTTGCACTTTGTTATAACAGTTTGATTTGTATTCTGAATGTTAACATAGGCCTAATGTAGGAATAATGTAGGACTAACACAGGACTAATGTAGGACTATCATAGGACTAACATAGGACTAATGTAGGACTAACATAGGAATAATGTAGGATTAACATAGGACTAATGTAGGACTAACATAGGACTAATGTAGGACTAACATAGAACTAATGTAGGACTAACATAGAACTAATGTAGGACTAATGTAGAACTAATGTAGGACTAACATAGGACTAATGTAGGACTAACATAGCATAGGACTAATATAGGATTAACATAAGACTAATGTAGGAGTATCATAGGACTAATGTAGGACTAATGTAGGACTAACATAGGACTAATGTAGGACTAACATAGAACTAGCGTAGGACTAACATAGGACTAACATAAGACTAATGTAGGACTAACATAAGACTAACATAGACCTAATGTAGAACTAATGTAGGACTAACATAGGACTAATGTAGGACTGACACAGGACTAATGCAGGACTAACATAGGTCAAAGTAAGACTAACATAGGACTAATATAGGACTAACATAGGACTAAGGTAGGACTAATGTAGGACTAACATAGGACTAATGTAGGACTAACATAGGACTAACCTAGGACTAATATAAGACTAACATGCAGGACTAACATAGGACTAATGTAGGACTAACATAAGACTAATAATGTAGGACTAACATAGGACTAAGGTAGGACTAATGTAGGACTAACATAGGACTAATGTAGGACTAATATAGGACTAATGTAGGACTAACATAAGACTAAATGTATGACTAATGTAGGACTAACATAGGACTAACATAGGACTAATGTAGGACTAACATAGGACTAATATAGGACTAATGTAGGACTAACATAGGACTAACATAAGACTAATGTAGGACTAATGTAGGACTAACATAGGACTAATGTAGGACTAACATAAGACTAATGCAGGACTAATATAGGACTAACATAGGACTAACAAAGGACTAACATAGGACTAACATAGGACTAACATAGGACTAATATAGGACTAACATTGGACTAAAATAGGACTAACATTGGACTAACATAGGACTAACATAGGACTAATGCAGGACTAATGTAGGACTAACATAGGACTAAATGTACTTACATGTTTATCTTTTGTTTAGTTTGATTTTGAATTTTGAAGTTTTTTATGTTATGTTTTCAGTTACCTGTATATGGTGGCAACCAATTTTTAATGGTGGGGGAGAGAAGCCGGAAAAAAATGGGACCTGGGAAGAGACCACCGGCCTTCTGCAACTACATGTAAACTGACAAACTTTCTCATAAAAATCAGCTTAGGTTCCAGCGTGGGCTGGAACCTGCACTGACCAGAAGTGGGTGACTTCATGGTTCAAACCATGGACTGTGGTAAAAATGGGCTCTATTAAAAACGTTAAAGTTGCAAAAGTGCAAAACTGAATGATCTGTGAATAAAAAACAAATGGGAATATTTTTTTTTTTTTTGTACGAGAACTACGCATGTATTATTTTTTTTCAATGAAGAAAATGATTCTGTCATGAATATTAAATAGTAGCATTTAGGCCCGAACCAATTTTCATAGTTCTAACAAAAGATAATTATAGAATGAATAAATATTTTGAATGACCAACATCCAATTCACTTTGTTTTATCTGTAAGTTTGTACAATTGTACTTGTATATATATCATAAATGGGCCTCCTTGGCGGAGTGGTTAGAGCATCGCACTTTGAACCATGAAGTCTCTCGCTTCTTGTGAACGCAGGTTCGAGCCCCACCGAAGCCTAAGCTGAACTTTGTGAGAAAGTTTCATGGTTTACTTGCTGAAGGCCGGTGGTCTCTTCCTGGGTATATTGTAACCAGGTTGTCTCCACCACCATTAAAAACTGGCCGCCACCATATGACTTAAAAATTGTTGCGTGTGGCATAACACACTGTTCAAAATTCAAAAAAAAAATTATCATAAAATTGTACCTGTAAGTAACAATTTACAAAAATCATTTCACAGCTGATCAACCTCAATCCATATGTACCAGTACATACAACAAAACACTTGTTTCTGGGAATTTACAAATATGATGTTCCAGCGTGTGTTATGTAAATGCCGAGAGTAATGTGTTTTGTGTTTTGTATTGAGAAAGTTGACTGTTATCACCAAGTTAGGATTTATTAATTCATCGAACTGGGGCCTTTTCCACCAGCCAATTCTGGGAAATTGCCATTGGCGATGTAATTGGGAATTTTAATGTGAATTTGTGTCAAATTTGGAAAAGAAGTTTGCACACATGTACATTTTATAAATGTAATATGGAATCTCTATTTAAGATGCATTTCCTCCCCGCAATAATTCATTTTTCATTAGGGTCATGGTCTGTTCACCAAATTTAGATTTTTCTCATAAAAAACACATACAGTATTTTGCATTGGGAATGGGGCCGAATATCGACCCCTTGGATCCTAGAGAAAAATAAAAGGCCCGTCACTTCAACACGTGCAATCAACACATTCAATACACATTTGGTAGATATTTATCTGAATCAGGGGCCCGTTTTACGAAAGGTCGTAAGTCTTAAATCCTAACTTTTAGTCCTAACTACCATGGCAATGCATCGCTGATTGGTCAGTCCCATGACAATTAGGACATAGACTTAGGATTTAGGACTTACGAACTTTCGTAAAATGAGCCCCTGGTTTAGCAAAGTTCAAATATACATTTTTTTTTGTCTTTACTCTTGTTTGGGGATATCTCATAAAGATTCTTTTTTGAATCATAAAATTTTGGAAAAATTTTTTTTTCCTATGAGGTGCATGTGATGGCTACCAAATTATTGAAAAAAAAAATCCTTATCAACAGTGAGAAAGTTATTTTCTCCAGCTTACATACTCATGTATAAACAAGTACTTATAATTACATAAACCAGCCCCCTACCTAACCCTCTTCCACATTCAAACAAAGAAAAAAAAAAACCTGGTAAGAACCTACAAGTAGTACTCTAATTTACAATTTGAAGCATCTGGAAACACATAAATATTTTATTTTGGCCTGGTGTAGACTTGATATTTTTTTGAAAAGAACCTGGATGGTGTATGTGCGATAAACACTTGCCGATTTCATCGTCACTGATCTTTTGATCTCTGTTCTTGTAAGTTGTATGACTGTATATCAGAGAGGTGTGAAATTGACAAGCTCACATTCTTCTGTCTGTTTAACACTTAGCATTTCTCTGTGATATATGCGTACCTGTATTCTCTCAAACGTCAAAGTAAATATCACATATACATGTACGATGTACTCTGTTTAAATACCTACATGTATATACTTAGTCCCGTTGGGATGCATGTGCAAATAATAGTTTAATACAATGTAGATCTAGTTAGATAGGTATGTTTGTAATGGTGAACCTCCTTAGGGAAACAAGAAAACTGGTCTCATAGGGAGGTGGACTTTATAAAAAGGTTGACTTGTACATAAATGATATTATTAGGGATAGCAAAAAATGGTCTTTGTGACCAGGTGGTATTTCAGAGTTTTTGAAATTCACCGGTCTTACCAGAAAAACCGGTAAATTCTACAAAAGTCCAGTGAAATCTATCTGATAACTGGTCGAAATGACCAATTTGGACCAGTAGTTTTCCATTTCATTTCAATTGTGTATATATACAAACCAGTAAAAAAATGTCTTTGACCAGTGAAATACCTTTATTGACTGGTCTGGTTGACCAGTAATTTTGTTTTTATTTAAAAATGTCTGGTATTTATACACACGTGGTCGCTAAAGCATGTTTTACTGTAATCCTTTAAAATTAAATAAAACTCTTTTGAAGCAATTTTTATAACAATGCAAAAAATATTTTTTGAGTAACTTAAAACATTTTATGAAAGAAACTTTCTTTAAGAGAGTAATAAATAGAATAAATGGATTTTGGTGAAAAAAAGTGTCTCTACATGTACACAGACAGATACAAAAGTGCCTTTACATGTACATCACAGCACACAGACATAAAAAAGTGCCTTTACATGTACATCACACAGACAGATACAAAAGTGCCTTTACATGTACATCACAGCACACAGACAGATACAAAAGTGCCTTTACATGTACACCACAGCACACAGACAGATACATGTACACAGACAGATACATGCACATTACAGCACAGACAGATACAAAAGTGCCTTTACATGTATAGCACAGCACACAGACAGATACAAAAGTGCCTTTACATTTACATCACAGCACACAGACAGATACAAAAGTGCCTTTACATGTACATTACAGCACACAGTCAGATACAAAAGTGCCTTTACATGTACATTACAACACAGTCAGATACAAAAGTGTCTTTACATGTACATCACAGCACACGAATACAAAAGTGCCTTTACATGTACATCACAGCACACAGACAGATACAAGTGCCTTTACATGTACATCACAGCACACATACAAAGGTGCCTTTACATGTACATCACAGCACACAGACAGATACAAGTGCCTTTACATGTACATTACAGCACACAGTCAGATACAAAAGTGCCTTTATGTAATGTACATCATAGCACATACATGTACATCACAGCACACAGACAGATACAAGTGCCTTTACATGTACATCACAGCACACAAGTGTCTTTACAAAAGTGCCTTTACATGTACATTACAGCACACAGATACAAAAGTGTCTTTACATGTACATCACAGCACACAGACAGATACAAAAGTGCCTTTACATGTACATTACAGCACACAGACATAAAAAAGTGCCTTTACATGTACATCACACAGACAGATACAAAAGTGCCTTTACATGTACATCACAGCACACAGACAGATACAAGTACCTTTACATGTATACCACAGCACACAGACAGATACAAGTACCTTTACATGCACATCACAGCACACAGACAGATACAAAAGTGCCTTTACATGTATAGCACAGCACACAGACAGATACAAAAGTGCCTTTACATTTACATCACAGCACACAGACAGATACAAGTGCCTTTACATGTACATTATAGCACACAGTCAGATACAAAAATGCCTTTACATGTACATTACAGCACACAGACAGATACAAATTTAAAAAAAAAATAAAAACAAAAACAGAAAAACAAACGGACAGACAGATACTGTAGTTTATTGTAGATAGGCCTATATTGTTCATAGATACGTGCACAATGTAGATAGATAAATAGACAGAGAGTGTACAGAGACATCTTTTAACTACATGTAGATTTTCAAAAAAATTTCATTTGCCATTTGCTTTCTATCAAACTTTAACAACATCTGTATCTTGTACTGCTTCTGATTTCAATAAAAGTCTGAAATGTTCATAAAAACAAGATAAAATCTTATAATTTCTTGCCTCCTGAGTTTAGATTTTTTTTAACCCATTGACCCTCCTTATGGGACAGTTAATCATTGTCACTGATGATATTTACACAAGTGATGTCAGTTTCTTTGTATAAATTTCGTAACCTTGGATACCAACTCAATGTGGGATGTAATGCAGATTTGTTTTTTACCTGTTCAGGGAATTATTAACATAGTCCCCTACAAACTTAAGTGACATTTCTGCTGATAATAGTGGTATTCAGCTTAACTCACGACCATTGGTCCCTGTAGCCACATTTGAACTCATCCATTTCAAAGAATGATTAATTCCACTGTCAGAATTCAGGACTTTATAATTTAGAATCAAAATTTCAAAATGATATTACATTCAATATTTCTGTATCCTGTTCACCACTGAATTATGATCATGGACCATCCAGTTTATTGATTTGGGTGAGTCTAAATGTGACCACAGGGGGTTGACGAATTACAAACATGTGTGAATCATTACAACTGACATTTGCTATAAAAGTTCATTTTACTTTTCTGTGACATACCACAGCCAGGATTCTGTATTGTAAACAAATACGGGACCCACCAAGGAGAAGGTGATTTAATTTTATTGATATTTCATTAACTCCAAACCATGAAGTGTAATTATAACAAAATCTTATCTAAAAATGCACAAGTTTCTTGACAGTTTGGCCCTACCCTAATATCAGTCCTATATAGTATCGCATTTCGTAAATCCTACAGATAAACCCCATGATATCTGTATCCATACTCGCTGGAGGAATGATAAACCATTCACAATTTGACACTCTGAGTTGGTCGATTTGTTTTGGATTTTCTTTTTTCATTTTCTCCAGATTTATGTAAACAAGATGTTTTTTTTCTGTTTAATTGGGTTGAACCTATTGTATTTTCTGTCGAAAAATATGAGTAGTAAGGAGTGCATTCAATCCTCTTCCCCAATTAACTGTGACATCCGTCTTTGATCTAGTCTTAGTCTCATCAATGTTTTATTCTATGCTAATTATATACTCAAGTAAACTTTTCTAGGTGGTCCTGTACACAATGCTGCACGGGTATGATGAATGAAAGAATCTATGAAGTATCAGACTTCGAGGGATTGTCTAAAATACAAACATCATTTCTCTTCAATTTTTTTCTGTAACCAAACCAGTATCAAAAGGTTAGTGATATATAAACCACAAAATGTAAATAATTTTGTAAAGGACTGAAATTTCACACCTTCTGTTCATCATCCGCAGTTCTATTTCAAATTAGTTAAAAGGATGTAGGTACAAAGAGATCCGATATTTCTAGAAATTTTTTGTTTGAATGCGGTTTTACGCCACACTCAACAATTTTTCAGATGGTGACAGCCAGTTTTTAATGGATGAGGAGAACCTGTTTACAATGTACCCAGGAAGAGACCACCGGCCTTCCACAAGGAAACTGGCAAATTTTTTCACAAAATCAGCCGAGGTTCTATCACTGGGCACAAAGCCACAATGACTAGAGGTGAGAAACTTAACGGTTTAAACCATGATGTTCTTACCATTCCCCAAGGCAATTTATTCTATGATAATTTCTAAAACTACAAAAATATGTTGTTTAAGGACAGTTGTCTAACATAACATAGAAAGGTTTCCTGATATTTAAATACAATGTAATTACTTTTTTAACTCATTCAACCCTAAAGACACATTTGGACTGGTCTAAGTCATTGATTTACAGAAGAGTTTATTGTTTTTCCGGGGTTGATGGGTTAAAATTACACCTTGACATGTTTGGTAAAAAGTTCATAAATAGAAGCATTATACATTCATTGACTTTAGACCCTCGTCTTCATGTTTGATATTTTCCTTTGAGATGACAAGTTGCCCAATATACATATATCTCCATAAAAACAATATCAACTGGCCATGGTCTGACCCATCACCTCATCTATGTTAGTTCTTGACAGATACTTGTCACCTACTGAAGTTACATATACATTGTATGTATCATTCAGTTTGATTTGATCTGAATGTTGTTTTACGCCACACAATAATTTTTCAGTCATATGGTGGTAACCATTTTTAAATGGTGGAGGACAGAACCCAATTACATTGTACAATATACGGTTACTGGAAAAAGACCATGGGCATTCCACAAGGATCTTATGGTTCTGTCTCAATTGCATAAACTCAAAAGGTCCATGGTTTTAATTTATGGGTCCAAAAATTAAAGAAACTTATATATCCATATTTAATTCACATTTGAAGTTAAAATGTTTTAGTACATTGTACATGTAAGTCAATTGGTCAATTCCTTCTTGTGGGGAGGGGTCAGTGATCTGAGGTATTTAGGGAACAGGTAATTTTTCTTTTACAAGTAAAAAGCTCTCCAAAGTGGAAATGTTCTTGCATTATGACTTTGAACTATTAGTTACCATTAGCTACCAGGTCATTTAAGGACAGGGTAAAGGATGAACTTTGATTGGTAAATTCTATACCAGGAGAGCCAAAGCAGCATGTGTTCTAAAGAATTGATAGTATTTGTAGAAAACATATATATTAAGCCATTGAAATCACAATCAAACGAAAATCTGATGTTTGTGGCTTTTTGAAGGTTTCCATCTTTTTAGCCATTGGCAATGTAACACATCAGAACAGAAGGTCACATTGTGGAATTTTCGTCAATCTTTGAAATAAATAATATCATAAGATCTACTGATTATAATGTAGATGATTTCTACAAGGTCTTACATGCATCACAGGAGGTGTCAGAGCCTGGAAAATAAACATCAAATACACGCCTCTGGTAAAACGAAAAAGATCGAAGTGTTCTAGGTGACCTCCTGTAATCTTCTTTGAAATGGCAAGATATCCAGATATCGTTGACCTTGTTTGTTTATTTGCAAATAAATAATTAGATTCTGCGATAAGTTACCTTGACAAAAGCTAGTGAATGTTTTAATTGTATGCAAAATTTGCAAAAAAAAATTCAAAAAACTAATAGATAAATAAGATATTCATGCGATATCAATCTATACTGGGCTGAATGGAAATTTTCAGCGATAAAGCGTATACGTAATTTTGTTCAGATTTGTGATAAGATGCAGGACCTAAACTATATGCACAACACATCTTCCCTTGAACAATAATAGAATCCACCTAATATTAATGATATGGGCTAGCCCAATTGAGTTTTTTGGGACGATAGGGTTAAAAAAAAATTAGAGTATCAGAAATATGTCCACAATGTAAAAATACAAGATGCTGTGACTAAGCCCTGATAAAATTCTTTTATCCGCCTTTATATACCTTACTTGGAGATTTTTGACACTTGAATAAACAATAGGTGATCATTTTGGCCAGCAATATCTCCGTAGGATTTTTTTCATTGTATATTCACAACCCTTAGAGTATATAATAGTTTTTTTTATCTCAAAGACTCCATCTTGACAGGTTCCTTCAAGCATGAAAATTTGTTGTTTGTATCAAATCTACAAATAAGGTCAATTGATAATCAGAACTCTAGTACAGTAGGACCTATATTAAGAGACCAACGTCTTTTCTACCATTGAAATGTGGTCTCTCAAGACCTGTGGTCCTAAAAAGACATTTCATTTTCAGAGTTATTTAACTAATAAAGTGGTTTTTAAAATGTTTTCTCAAAAGACCTGGTTTTTCATGGCAGTGGTCCTTCAAGACAGGGTCCCCTGTAAGTGTAAAAGTCTTCAATGTATCAGTGTTAAATCTTAAACAACTGTAATCAACATCTTGTATTTATCATACACTAGCCTGTGATATGTACATTCTCAGGATATCTGTATTGCATATGAAACCACTGCCATAGAAGACCACCTGCCTTGTGAGACCACTGCCGTACAATGTAGAGGACCACTTGTCTTGTGAGACCACTGTCACAGAAGATCACATGCCTTGTGAGACCACTGACATAGATCACCACCTGTCTTGTGAGACCACTGCAATACAATATAGAGGACCACCTGCCTTGTGACACCACTGTCATAGAAGACCACCTGTCCTGTGAAACTGTCATAGAAGACCACTACTTTGTGGGACCACTGACATAGAAGACCACCTGCCTTGTGAGACCACTGCAATACAATGTAGAGGACCACCTGTCTTGTGAGACCACTGACATAGAATACCACCTGCATTGTGAGACCACTGACATAGAAGACCACTGCCTTATGTGACCACTGACATACAATGAAGAGGACCACCTGTCTTATGAAAACACTGTCATAGAAGACCACTGTCATAGACGACCACCTGTCGTGTGAGATCAGTGACAAAGAACACCACCAGTCTTATAAGAACAGTCATAGAACACCACCTGTCTTATTAGAACACTGTCAAAGAACACCACCTGTCTTATTAGAACACCATCATAGACCACCACCTGTCTTAGAACACTGTCATAGAACACCACCTGTCTTATTAGAACACTGTCATAGAACACCACCTGTCTTATTAGAACACTGTCATAGAACACCACCTGTCTTATTAGAACACTGTCAAAGAACACCACCTGTCTTATTAGAACACTGTCATAGAACACCACCTGTCTTATTAGAACACTGTCATAGAACACCACCTGTCTTATTAGAACACTGTCATAGAACACCACCTGTATTATTAGAACACTGTCATAGAACACCACCTGTCTTATTAGAACACTGTCATAGAACACTACCTGTCTTATTAGAACACTGTCATAGAACACCACCTGTCTTATTAGAACACTGTCATAGAACACCACCTGTCTTATTAGAACACTGTCATAGAACACCACCTGTCTTATTAGAACACTCATAGAACACCACCTGTCTTATTAGAATACTCATAGAACACCACCTGTCTTATTAGAACACTGTCATAGAACACCACCTGTATTATTAGAACACTGTGATAGAACACCACCTGTCTTTTTAGTACACTGTGATAGAACACCACCTGTCTTTTTAGAACACTGTGATAGAACACCACCTGTCTTTTTAGAACACTGTGATAGAACACCACCTGTATTATTAGAACACTGTGATAGAACACCACCTGTCTCATTAGAACACTCATAGAACACCACCTGTCTCATTTGAACACCATCATAGAACACCACCTGTCTTATTAGAACACTGTCATAGAACACCACCTGTCTTATTAGAACACTGTCATAGAACACCACCTGTCTTATTAGAACACCATCATAGAACACCACCTGTCTTATTAGAACACTATCATAGATCACCACCTGTCTTATAAGAACACTGTCATAGAACACCACCTGTCTTATAAGAACAGTCATAGAACACCACCTGTTTAATAAGAACACTTTCATAGAACACCACCTGTCTTATAAGAACACTGTCATAGAACACCACCTGTCTTATAAGAACACTGTCATAGAACACCACCTGTCTTATTAGAACACCGTCATAGAACACCACCTGTCTTATTAGAACATTGTCATAGAACACCACCTGTCTTATCAGAACACTGTCATAGAACACCACCTGTCTTATTAGAACACTGTCATAGAACACCACCTGTCTTATTAGAACACTGTCATAGAACACCACCTGTCTTATTAGAACACCATCATAGAACACCACCTGTCTTATTAGAACATTGTCATAGAACACCACCTGTCTTATCAGAACACTGTCATAGAACACCACCTGTCTTATTAGAACACTGTCATAGAACACCACCTGTCTTATTAGAACACTGTCATAGAACACCACCTGTCTTATCAGAACACTGTCATAGACCACCACCTGTCTTATTAGAACACTGTCATAGAACACCACCTATCTTATTAGAACACTGTCATAGAACACCACCTGTCTTATTAGAACACTGTCATAGAACACCACCTGTCTTATAAGAACACTGTCACAGAAGATCAGTACTCTTGTGATACAACAATCTGAAATCACTTACATGCTGTATATCTACGTAGTCCTTAAGAAGTAAAAAACCTCATCTGAGAGACCATCGGTCTTGTAAGACAACACTTCAGTGTCAGAAGGGATAGTCTTTTAAGACAGATTCATTGTACTACCAGTATTAGCATATATCCAAGTTCTGACATACAAATGTATCTATTACTGTAGTTTAGTGTCCACTATCTATTTGTTAACTCTATGTTACATCTAAAGCTGAGTGTTTAACATATCTCTGTACAAGAATCAATTTATCAAAAACCTGTAATCCAGTAATATATTTCAATTTAAATTGTATTACAAATGATTAAATTAAAATTTCCATAATACAATCTCATTTGAAGCAATCCGTCTTTTGAAATCTCAAGATTAAAGCACTTCAAACCCATATTTTGTCAATATTGAACTTAGCAACCTTGCAGCAAATGAAAACTCCAAACACATAAATAATGAATTTTCCCAAATATCATATTGTAACGATATACGTCCATGACCCCGAGATGAAAGGAAATGAATTTTAATGACAATTGAAACTTTCTTGCTGTTTATAAGCGGAAAAATGAGAAATTTTAATGTTGATGTTTTGCTTTTTTTTTATATATCAAATATCAAATATATATAGAATGGCTCAAATATATATATATATATATATATATATATATATATATATATATATATATATATATATATATATATATATATATATATATATATATACGTATTAGCTTGTGAGAAATATACATACTTAGCCATAAACTGGTCCCCTCACAAGAAACCAAGTTCATTCGGGGGTCACGTAAGACATTTTTTAGTAGTTCTAATATTTTGCCTTTGCGATTTGCCAAATGTCCGTGAAAATGAATCCAGTAAACATGTACGTATTTACAAAATCTGTTAAATTACTTTGACATAAAATCTATCACCATGTCCAGAATCCATTAAACACCACCAAAACCCATAAAGTTTTACAAATGTTGAGGCAGCATGAAAATTTGTACTTCTTGAAACAATTTTTACAGATTCCTAATTACAGTATTAAAGGGTTAACCACTACTGTTAACACAGTAATGGCAAACCATTTACCGGACTTGAGTAGAAATTTCAGTTTTGTCAAAGTATGCTACATGTTTATATCTAACTATTAGAGGAAAAATTACTAACATTACTGTTATGGAAAAGATCTTAATTGATGATTTATGGACTAGAGTAGAGATTTCTGTTTCTCAAAGTATGCGACATATTTAATCTAGCAATTAGAGGAAAAATCACTAACATTACCCAGATGGAAAAGATTTTAATTAATGATTTACAGGTTAGAGTAGAGATTACTGTTTCCTCAAAGTACCTTTATGCTGTATTTCTTGCCATCAGTGGAAAAATTACTGACATAATTGTGGGATATAAAAATATTAATGAAAGCTTTACAGAACAGACTTTTCTGTTTTGTCACTGTTCATGCACACAAACCTGTAGCCTATGCTATATTTGTATATTTTTTTGCCATCTGAGGAAAAATCAGCAATGTAATTTACTGATGTGAAACAAAGATATTATTGAAAGATTTACACAGCATAAATTTCAGTTTTGTCAATGTTAGCAACATGTGCATCTACAATCTCTGGCTACATGTATCAAGAGAAATCACTGACCATATTTTCTGATGTGAAATAAAGATATCAATGAAAGATTTACAGAGCAGAAATTTCAGTTTTGTCAGTGTACGCAATATGTACAAAAACATCTGTAGCTAATTGTACAGTAAAACTTCTTTATAATGCCACTCATTTCATTTGCCACCTCACTTAATGCCACAATTTTTGAAAGTCCATTTTTCCAATTGTCCCTATAATTTCATCGAAGGTTTCCCTCAACCTATTGCCAAACCTCTTTATAATGCAAAATTTTGGCTGAACAAATGGCGGCAGTATAACAGGGTTTTACTACATATACATGTATCAGTAGAAATCACAGACCTAATTCTCTGATGTGAAATAAACATATTTGATGAAAGATTCTACAGAGTAGAAATTTCAGTTTTGTCAACATACATGCATGGTAGAATCTCTCCCTATCAGAAAGAAATCACTCACATTTACTGATGTGGAAAAGATATTGAAAGCTTAGAGGTAGTAAAACATATCTAAACCAGGCTTTAAGTTTTAGTCTTCCTATTATGAAATGAAAAAAGAGACCAAATTAAAAATATATAACAAGTTTCACAAATCCCAAAGGAATGAATATTTTTACATCATCTCTCTCTCTGTTCACGATAAGACAGGGTAATTAATACTTGTGTCCGAATTAAAGGCCCATTTACACAACGAAAACTCAAAGCTGTTGACACTATCTACGTTTTTCGTTTTTCGAAGAACTTTGGTCATTGTTATGTTATTACTAACTTCCCCACTGTTTTACAATGTGCATTTGTTATTGTAAACAAGCTTGCATCAAGCCTAATTTAAACTCTGATTGGATATATAATTCCCATCAAAGTCCATCGAAGTGGAAAAATAAGATGAGATTTTAATCCATCGAACCTTTTGATCAAATTTTCTTTCCTGGTTCAGACACTATCAAAAATATGTCAAAAATTTTGATCAAGAAAATTTGGTCAAAGAAAATTTTGATTGTGTAAATGGGCCTTTAGAGCCCAAGTTACTACATTCTGTGGTACCCATGCCCTGTCACCATCAAATATGCACATCATAGTAAAGACATGCATATTAAATACATGTAGGCTAAAGCAGATACACCAGCACCTATTCTAAATCCTTTGATTCTGCTAAAAGCTGGTTACCAGGCTTATACATATTTGGTCGTTAAATGTGTTACAGGCTAAAATTAAACACACGAGGTACTAACAAGAATATAATCACTTGATATGGAACAATCTTCCACAAAAAGATATCCTGAAGAGAAACTACTTCTTACACTCTTAATAACAAGGCAAATTGTTACACAAGATTTGTCAAGTACCTGCCAAAACAAGGGGAAGTAACTCCACTACCTAGCAACTACAGCAGTACCTCTGTTCCAGTACAATAGAAGAAGTAATTATTTAACCCCTTATATGGACATGACACTTGTCTGTTGTTGTAACAAAATACAGGCTACAATACAAATGTATGTAAATTTCCCAACATAAAGACCACCAATAAAACAAGCACCTGTATCAATTAAAAGCTCGTTACAGGTATTTTTATGGATTGTAAGTGTCTGTACTTACTGAAATTGTTACGCAAGTTATATTAATGAATGGACAGAATGGGAATTAATGTTCAGGTATATATCTTCAAAATGTCATGCTCTTGAGCTCCTAAAATGGGTCAAATATACAATTGGTAAATATCACAAACAAAACAAGAAATCAATAACTGATCACACCTGATAATAATAAATAAAAATATGTCAACAATTTCCTCGCATGCAACAAAGCATGTTTTAAAGGGACTGAATCATTAGGGGGCAAAAAATTCAGGTTTTCTTAAAACTGAAGCAAAGTACATGTATGATATGATATTACAAAATCCATTAGGAAAGGCATCATGTGATATCAGCAAACATGGACAATGTATGAGAAGCCAGGGGAATTCCAACTGAAGTTCACCCATTTACCCCTTAAGACACATTTGGACTAGTCTAAGTTATTGATTTACAGGAGAGGCCATTGTTTTTTAGGGATTGATGGGTTAAAGAGACAGAAGAAGGGCAACAGATGACAGTAAATCTAGGTGTTGTACAATGTATTTTGAAAAACTTAAGATGGAGACAAATGTTCTTGAAACTTAATAGTCAAAATTAAACTATTGAAAATTCTGGTGAAGCATGAACATGTACATGTACCAGTCAGCAAACGTAATTTGATAACAGTACAGGTATTATTGTAGCCTGGACATTTACCAATCAGCAGGTATACATTTACCTGTAATTTGATCACAGTACTGGCATCATTGTAGCCTGCCATTGGAATTTGGTCTATCAAGACTGGTGGATACTCAACAGAGATTTTATTTAAAGAATTATTTAAACAAGTGGTTTCCAAGATGTGGTATCGAAGACCAGTATTTTTTAAACATGTAAGACTAGTAAGAGTGGTCTTAAGAGACGTTCCACTGTACATTGTATAAGCATTATTGAAAAAGTGGAAAACATTAGAATCTAGTCAATGTCAATTTCAAATTCATTTCTTATTCAGTGCTTTGAAAGACCCAGAAATTTATGTAAATAATTTTTCCTGAGGTAAATGTACATGTATGTATCAATGATAAATTAAACCCCCCAAAAATAGGATGAGTAAAAAGTATGTCAACTCAAGTAACCAATTTTTCTGTTCAGCAGAGATTTTCAATTTTATTCCAACATCCACCCTAACCCAATCTGTATGTCTTATCAAAATTTTGTTTTGTTGTTTATCAAATTTATTTATAAAACCATGTACAATTATTGTTAGAATTATTCTTCTGAAAAGACAATTTACAAAAATTCAAAGGAAACTGAAACACAACTGCTTTATCACTGGCTTGATGTAATGCATTAACGTCTACATTTTTGGAGCATCTACATGTATATTAAGATGATATCATGTAAAACATATAGAAATCACACTTATATTAATGGTCGTATATTCTGTATATAAATGGAAAAATCTTTACAAAACTTTATCTTTATAACAGGAACTTCCAGTAGTAGTTTTTTGTGGTTAATGCATTGGTATGTTGTAAATGCATTATAACACTCTCAATTTTCTGTGTAGAGCTTTTAGTACTTTCATTTTTTGTTCTGATATATATATATATATATATATATATATATATATATATATATATATATATATATATATATATATATATATATATATATATATATATACATACATACACACACACAGATTGCAGTTTGTTTCTTTCAATGTAGTTTCATGCACCACCAAAACATTTTCACTTACTGTATAATTGTGTAATTTCATAGGGAGAAAATTTCATATTTTAACTGAAAGAACCTTATTCACAAATATTATATTTCCTGCAAGACCATTTCAAATACAGAAGTGTAAAAGGTGTTATTGCTCTTGTTTTCCATTCAATTAATTTTGTCATGTCTTGCTCTATTGCCGTAGAGTATTCTACAAAATCTAAAATTTGAACCGTCTTGCTACGGTTGTATGACCGTTTCATGGGTACATTTTAAAGCTTATAAATATTTTGTGATTCGTGTATGCAACGTCTGGTTATATATGAATCAATTTTGATCAGTAATAACTTTGATAATTCTGATTGGTTACAAACTGTCTTTTTGATACTTCGTAAGGTATTATATTCACAGGTATTTAATTTCATGGTATTTTCTTTGACCCTGAATATGGTGAAATGAAGTCCCCTGTAAATAAAAGCAACTATACAGTATATAAAGTTGAGTGTCATTTTGTTTGTTTTAATGGTACAATGTACATGTATTTTAGAGGTGAGATACTTTGTGATTTAAAGCACAACGTTCTAACCACCCTACCACAGATGCCACCAAGAGTTGACTATGACAAGGAATTTTAGAGATGATGGCACAGTAGCTTAAGTGGGTATAAGAATGATGGCTATTGAGGGTTAAAAAAATAATTTTGGCTGTGACCCCATGATAAAATTTCAATTTCATTGATGAAATTTGAAACAAAATCATTAACCAGTTTCAATAAACCTACATGTAACAGTCTGACCATTTATACGGAGTTGTACAATCTGACAGAATCATAATTACGCCAAGAAATGACGAGTACAATCTCCGTCATCGGAGCCCGGTTTACTCACCTTTCTGTCCAATACAAACACATTAAGCTACAAATGTTATCATTTTCTTTTGTGATGTCTCAAGATGCTATCCTAATATCACTTATTTTTAAATTTAAATTATGAAAGTAAATTGAGAAGATTTGAAATTTTTTATTAAATCCTTCAGGCCACTGAAATTTGAATATGGACGAGCGGAATTCTGTGTAGATGGCCTCTACTTAGTATGACAACACACGCAGAGGTTAAATGAGATCTGTCAGGACTTATCACTTCATCGTGCATTGATTAAATGGAGGATCTTATGCTGACCAAGGGTACTAAATATGGTTACAAGAATATCAGTAAGTCTTTAAAGAGGATGAAACAGAAAACAGACATGTGATCAATTTAGTATTAAAAAAATAACAGACAGTGGAATCTTGTTATCTCAAAACTCATGGGACCGCCCATATCCGGAATTCAAGACAACCAAATTTTTTAATTGATATATTTTTCTATCCATAAAATTCGAGACCAACCTTTCAACTTTGACATATCCAGACTTTCAACTCATCCAACTTCAACATAACGAGATTCCAATGTATGTATACATACTGGGTAATTGATGTCATGAAATTTGTTACTGTCTTTGGACAATATTATTTACAGAGAAACTGTTATATAAAGACTCCCTTAGTGACACAAGAAAACCAATCTTTATAGGGAGATGGTCTTTATACAGAGGTTAATTTGTACACAAATGGTACTGTTGGAGGACAGCAAATTACAGTCTTTGTGACCAGGTGGTTGCTAAGGCAGGTTCTACTGTAGTTGGAACCTGTCCTGAGATAATAGTCATAAAAGACCACATTCGGAAAACTGATCAGTTAAATTCTATCATTATATGACCTCTCTTGAAGGACCACCTGTCTTATGGGACAATCACTATAGTTCTATGGCAGATAGGGTGGTCTCTTAAGACAGGTCCTACTGTATACAGATCACCATGGTCTACTGTTTAATTTATCAACCCCTGTGGTCACTTTTAGACTCACCCAAATCATTAAATGGTATGATTTTCTGTCATAATTAGGGAGTGAACAAGTACATATTGCATGTAAAATTATTATAAATTTTTTATTCCAAATCATACACCCCTGAATTATGACAGTGGACTTAACCATTTGTTGAAATGGGCAAGTCCAAAAGTGACTTCAGGGGTGATGAGTTACTTATGGTTGTGTCCATCATTTTCCACCACACTCAAATTCTCCCTGCCAGACTAAAAAATGCCTGCTACATTTGCTTAGTACCTGATAAAAATGGCCTGTTATTATTGTTGATAAAATTGTAAATACAAGTATTTTCATACCTTCATACACATTTTTGCCAAACATGTGGCAGTCTTCACCATATAAAATTAAATACCATGTCTTTGCTCTCTTTAATACAAAGCGTACACTGCAGTACAATTTATGCACATACATTGTTCATGTACAAATGTATATTCCCATTCATAGTGTCATATATGATATGTCCTCTGGTTATAAATCTTGTAATAACTTTGCAGTCAACACCATTCTGCAGGCAAAACTGTGAAATCTTTTAAATATGAACATATTTTTATACTTAATGACATGCTTGTTATGACTTTACAAACCAAACTAATGTAAAGAAAAGTGTCATAAACACTGTACCGTAACTGGTTTTTCTTGTGTCTGGCAACAGACCAGTTTTTATATAAACAACTTTGTAATTACGAGTTATCAAAACTGTCTATTTAGATAATTACTGTTATATAATATCATTTTCTAAAAAAAAAAAAAACTGTGTAGTACACAAAAGGCAATTTATTGTAATCAATTTATAAAATTTTCAATTATGATTTTTAAGCTCACCGAGATTTAAGATTTGGTTTGGGGGCATACTGCTTTAGTTCCATCAAGCTGTTTACAATATTTTAGTTTTTGCGAAATAACTTGAGTTTATTTCCAAATCAAATTCAATCAAATTTGATATGTTGCTTAATATCAACTAGATCTAAGGTGAAAGTTCAATTATAGCCATACTTTGGTAACATTTGCCAGGGTTACAGAGCATCAACTCTTTTATCCCTAAAGACACATTTGGACTGGCTTAAGTCATTGATATAAAGAAGAGTCCATAATTTGCCAGGGGTAGACAAGTTCAAATATTCATGGATGACTTTGCTCTCCGGGATTTCTTAAACACATTTTATTTACATGTAGTAGCAGTATGTATCACACACATTTGATTGTTGTCCATATATTATATAATAGCAATTGGTGTACATGTTTATAAGCTCCTTGAGGAAAAACAAATATGAAAAGAATCAAAATTCCCAATTCTAATGTGAAGGCATTATATATACATGTATGTATGAGTCAGTCAGTTAGGTGGTATTTTAGAATAGCAAGGTTCCACTGTAACACCTCCCTAATCAGACCACTTTGAGTCAGTCAGTTAGGTGGCCTTAATAGCAAGGTTCCACTGTAACACCTCCCTAATCAGACCACTTTGAGCCAGTCAGATAGGTGGCCTTAATAGCAAGGTTCCACTGTAACACCTCCCTAATCAGACCACTTTGAGCCAGTCAGATAGGTGGCCTTAATAGCAAGGTTCCACTGTAACACCTCCCTAATCAGACCACTATGAGTCAGTATCACACACATTTGATTGTTGTCCATATATTATATAATAGCAATTGGTGTACATGTTATCAAATTTGCCACATTTTAACTACAGTATTACTGTGTACTTCACATCCTAAACATGTCTTTAATTTTTAGGCAGCTTTTTTCCTATCTGCATATACAAATTCAATGTATATTTCTTATGTAACATTTAATGTGTAAATATTTATTCCGCCCTTCTCTGATCTAAGCTATCAATAGAATTATCATTGTGGCCATCTTTCTTCTTTTGGAAGCAAGACTTTCTTAGTCATTTATCAACCCCATCGAAGCCCTTGTTGAAAAAGATGCCCAGACCACTGCATGAAGCTGTTATAATAACACTAAAGTATCCATGCACATTGTTTTGGATTATATAGATACAGAGATGAATTATCTCCCCTTGTAATCACCTTTATGAAGCTATCTGATAAACAATAAATACCACAGGTAGCTTGTAGTAATTGTATGCCAAGTCAAACAGTGTAATTTACTGATATCAATGCCGTCTAACCGCTGTTATGCAAATTAGAGTGACATTACATAGTGATTACATAACAGTTTGATAATATGACTTATGTTGCCAGCTAAGACTTCAAATAAACTCCCGAGACTCCATAGGATTAAATCCACTGGCTTGAAAGTAAGTGATACTGGCAGTCAGATAGGTGGCCTTAATAGCAAGGTTCCACTGGTCTCGGTCAGATAGGTGGCCTGAATTTTTATTGGTTTTGTTCCACTGTAACTTTTTTTTAGCAAGGTTCCACGTTTGAGCCAGACTTACTAATGAGTCTTTGTTTATACTGCTCCCTTGACCACTTTGAGCCAGGAAGGTTCCAAAAACACCTCCCTAATCAGACCACTCTGAGCAAGATAGGTGGCCTTAATAGCAAGGTTCCACTAACACCTCCCTAATCAGACCACTGAAAATCAGACCACTATGAGTCAGAATCAAAAATGTTCCACTGTCTAATGTGAAGGCATTATATATAACACCTGTATGTATGAGTCAGTCAGTTAGGTGGTATTTTAGAATAGAGTCAAGGTTCAATGTTCACTGTAACACCTCCCTAATCAGACCACTTTGAGTAAGTCAGATAGCAATGTGGCCTTAATAGAAAGGTTCCACTGTAACACCTCCCTAATCAGACCACTTTGAGCCAGTCAGATAGGTGGTCTTAATAGCAATGTTCCACTGTAACACCTCCCTAATCAGACCACTATGAGTCAGTCAGATAGGTGGTCTTGATTGTGAGGTACAAATGCATGGAATATCAGAAAATAATAATTCTGAAAAAAAAGTTGTTATCCTAGGTAAGCAAAGAGGTCAGTTATACCTAGTAAAGGATGAGAAATACATGTACATTTACAAGTGCTTTGCTAAAATTCCATGGTCCCATTCTGTTGGTTAAACTAATGACCCATCAGCTTCATAATATTGTACATGTGACACGTTGTTCCATGTCATCTGTAAAGATTAATGACCTACCACACCAAAAATGACTGAAATAATTTGTCCACACTTTGTTCTTACACTTATGATGGAGTAAAAGCTGTCGTTATATACATGTATGTATGTATATTATTATTCAAAACAAACAAAGGACAAGGCCGAATGGAAAGAACATCGATATCATGGTTCAAAACACTTCTGGTCAGAGAGGCTTCATTAGTATATTAGTACATGTATAATTCGTATTTCTTCATCCTAAGCATACTACATGTAGGTGAATAATTTGTCAGAATACTTGCACATGTAATACATGTATGTCCGGTACAGGTACATGTAGAGTGGCACCTTGCCTAAAGACCACCTTGCTTAGAAGATCACCTCACATTTCATCACCATACAAAATTCAATAAGTACAGAACCTCACTTATTAGAGACCACCTCACTAATCAGACCACTTTGAGTCAGTCAGTTAGGTGGTCTTAATGGCAAGTTTCCACTGTACATCAGAACTACACACTACCACAATAAAGAAACAATCAAATCTGAAATTTAGCTTCAGTTAAACATTATTATAACTAACAAGTGAGATTACATGAGATGTATGAAATCAATCTATAGATGAGAGAGTAGTTTGTTGTGGCACAGAGATGTCATTGCAGATTTGAAGGTATCAGATCTGATCCTGTCTGAATACAGACAGCGATGTCAGATTGCTGAATGAATTACAACATATGACTATTATCTGGATTAATTGTTTGACTGGACTAGCCTTTGGCAATGGTCATCATAAGGTGACCTCACATGACCTGAATACATACATGTATGAATTGCTGGAAATAGACTTATAGTTACTTCTGTTGTGAGGTTAACCATGGCAACCTTCAGTATGTCAGGAGACAAGTGAAAAAAAAAAAAGATACATTTTGTACTGTAGTCAAGTTTAAGATGTACAGTAATATACTGTCAAAGTAGACAGAAGTACACTGTACATATCACTACACCTATAGCTGTCAATATTCCTGACTGGATACTGTAAGTCATACGGCAATGGGATCTGGTAGAACTACACAAGTTATACATGTAACACTCTTTCTGACTGGACAAGGTGTGTCATAAGGCAAGGGTCTGGAAGATCTACACGAGTCAATTATATTGTGTAACAATCTTTCTGATTGGATACTGTACTTGTATGTCATAGGACATGACATTCACGTAATAGCACTGTAGGACACTATTTTCGATTAGATACTGTACATGTATGTCATAAAACATGGGGTTTGGAAGACCTACACAAGTTATAACACTCTTTCTAATTTGATACCATACAGGTATATGTCATAGGACAAGGGGTTTAGAAGACCTACACAAGTTATAACTCTTTCTGATTGGATACTGTACATGTATATGTCATAGGACAAGGGGTTTGGAAGACCTACACAAGTTATAACACTCTTTCTGATTGGATACTGTACATGTATATGTCATAGGACAAGGGGTTTGGAAGACCTACACAAGTTATAACACACTTTCTGATTGGATACCGTACATGTATATGTCATAGGACAAGGGGTAAGACCTACACAAGTTATAACACTCTGTCTGATTGGATACTGTACAAGTATATGTCATAGGACAAGGGGTTTGGAAGACCTACACAAGTTATAACACTCTTTCTGATTGGATACCGTACATGTATATGTCATAGGACAAGGGGTCTGGAAGACCTACACAAGTTATAACACTCTGTCTGATTGGATACTGTACAAGTATATGTCATAGGACAAGGGGTTTGGAAGACCTACACAAGTTATAACACTCTTTCTGATTGGATACCGTACTTGTATATGTCATAGGACAAGGGGTTTGGAAGACCTACACAAGTTATAACACTCTGTCTGATTGGGTTTGGAAGACCTACACAAGTTACACTCTTTCTGATTGGATACCGTACATGTATAATAGGACAAGGAGTTTGGAAGACCTACACAAGTTATAACACTCTTTCTGATTGGATACCGTACATGTATATGTCATAGGACAAGGGGTTTGGAAGACCTACACAAGTTATAACACTCTTTCTGATTGGATACCGTACATGTATATGTCATAGGACAAGGGGTTTGGAAGACCTACACAAGTTATAACACTCTTTCTGATTGGATACCGTACATGTATATGTCATAGGACAAGGGGTTTGGAAGACCTACACAAGTTATAACACTCTGTCTGATTGGATACCGTACATGTATATGTCATAGGACAAGGGGTTTGGATTTAGACCTGCACAAGTTATAACACTCTTTCTGATGTCATAGGACAAGGGGTTTGGAAGACCTACACAAGTTATAACACTCTTTCTGATTGGATACCGTACATGTATATGTCATAGGACAAGGGGTTTGGAAGACCTACACAAGTTATAACGCTCTTTCTGATTGGATACCGTACATGTATATGTCATAGGGGGGTTTGGAAGACCTACACAAGTTATAACACTCTTTCTGATTGGATACCGTACATGTATATGTCATAGGACAAGGGGTTTGGAAGACCTACACAAGTTATAACACTCTGTTCTGGATACCGTACATGTATATGTCATAGGACACATTTAGACCTGCACAAGTTATAACACTCTTTCTGATTGGATACCGTACATGTATATGTCATAGGACAAGGGGTTTGGAAGACCTACACAAGTTATAACACTCTTTCTGATTGGATACCGTACATGTTCTGACAAGGGGTTTGGAAGACCTACACAAGTTATAACACTCTTTCTGATTGGATACCGTACATGTATATGTCATAGGACAAGGGGTTTGGAAGACCTACACAAGTTATAACACTCTTTCTGATTGGATACCGTACATGTATATGTCATAGGACAAGGGGTTTGGAAGACCTACGCAAGTTATAACACTCTTTCTGATTGGATATTGTACATGTATATGTCATAGGACAAGGGGTTTGGAAGACCTACACAAGTTATAACACTCTTTCTGATTGGATACCGTACATGTATATGTCATAGGACAAAGGGTTTGGAAGACCCTACACAAGTTATAACACTCTGTCTGATTGGATACCGTACATGTATATGTCATAGGAAAGGGGTTTGGACCTGCACAAGTTATAACACTCTTTCTGATTGGATACCGTACATGTATATGTCTAGGACAAGGGGTTTGGAAGACCTACACAAGTTACACTCTTTCTGATTGGATATGTACATGTATATGTCATAGGACAAGGGGTTTTGGAAGACCTACACAAGTTATACACTCTGTCTGATTGGATACAAGTATATGTCATAGGACAAGGGGTTTGGAAGACCTACACAAGTTATAGCACTCTTTCTGATTGGATACCGTACATGTATATGTCATAGGACAAGGGGTTTGGAAGACCTACACAAGTTATAACACTCTTTCTGATTGGATACCGTACATGTATATGTCATAGGACAAGGGGTTTGGAAGACCTACACAAGTTATACAACTCTTTCTGATTGGATACCGTACATGTATATGTCATAGCACAAGGGGTTTGGAAGACCTACCATAACACTCTTTCTGATTGGATATTGTACATGTATATGTCATAGGACAAGGGGTTTGGAAGACCTACACAAGTTATAACACTCTTTCTGATTGGATATTGTACATCTATATGTCATAGGACAAAGGCTTTTGAAGACCTACACAAGTTATAACACTCTTTCTGATTGGATACTGTACATCATAGGATATGGGTCTGGGGGACCTATACAATTTAAAACATTATACATTTTGATTGGATATACATTTCATTGTATGTCAAAGACAGAGGAGTCTGGCACCAAAATATATTTATACAATTTTTGTATTTTATACAAAATGTACCACGTCAAACTAATAGAATCTACCCTATGTGCTCTGGCAAAGTTTTGATGATTTCAAATTCCGAAGACATATTTTTGTCCTAATTAAATTTATCTTTATGCCCAATTACAATTTAAAAAAAAAAAATCAGATATGCAAGGCCAGAGATCTTACTACGCCTAGCAATACTGAAACAAATGTACATTTTGTACAATGTACTTGCCAAGTTTTGTGTTCAGTGTTGGTTGAAAGCTAACACATTTTATAAACAAACTGCATGTCTATATCATACATTGTAACAAGAAAATATATATTTATAAACAAAATAAGTATATACATATATATAAAAAGTATATTTAGTAAACAATAAGGATCAGTAAATGACAGATCAAACAAATGCTTAGCTTAGTACTGACTGATACGAATGTATATGTTTATGTACATGTTAGGTATATAATTACTAGTGTAACATTAGGGGGGAGAGTTAGAGGCAAAATATCTTAATCACTGACACTTGGCAGGTGTGATATAGGACTTATACTTAAGATACTAATTAGTCTGTCAATCAAAGACCAGAACTGTACCCTGAACCCCACTGCAGTTTAGATGTAACAGTGATACATGTTCTGTATGTAATATATCCTCAAATGTACTGTATACATGTATATATGTATCACTACCTAATGTATGTCAGTGAACGACAACCAGATAAACTGAAAGTACAGGTAGTTAGAAGTACATGTACGATAAAAATATATTATGCTCTACTTAGAGTAAATATCTACAAGGTCACGGCATGGGAACATTACCATTATATTTAGGCTATATACACATGTATGTTACAAATACATTTTTACTTTACATGTATGTACATCTGTATTTACAATATGTACAGTACATATACGATATTGGTTTGTTGACCATGCCAGTAGCCTGATATGGGGTGATTTTGTCTTTAGTATGTTCCATGACAATATATATCATGTATATGTATGCATGTATGTAAATTTATAAAAAAAAATTATTAGCCGTTTTTTTAATTTCGCCGATTTATAAATTCCGTGAAAAAAGCAAATATCGAAACCGGAAGTTATTCAACCTCTATATAGTATATCAATCTCTCCTGGTGATATATACATATATGTAAAATATAAGTAACCAAGAGTGGAACACTCGACTTGCAATCTGAATCCAGTACATTCAAAGTGGTAAATAAAAACAGATTTTCATAAAACTGGCCAGATTTCAGTGTATAAGTTTTAAATCTGTGTCATTTATACTATGGCTAGCGAATTCTCCATACCCGACAGTGATAAACTTTTAAAAATTACTACAGTACAAATAAACAAATTATTTGGACATGGTAGTTAAGTTTTTAAATGTTAAAACCACTTTAAATATCTATACAATTTTATTACAAGAACATCTACCACTAGCTGATACTGAAACAAAAGTAATGACAGACGATTTAGAACTTGTCGGTCTTTTTCTATAATTACCACGGGGCCCATATTCGGCCCTATAATCATAATGCAAAAACATACTTTTTCCTAATTTTATAAAAAAATTCCTAATCAGGTCTAGAGACATTGACCGTAATGAAAAATAAACTAATGCAGGGGAAATTCATTTACAAAAAAGATTCCATTATACAAATTTATTTTTACTGTATAATGATTCCCATATACTTAGATTTAAGCGTATATTTCCCCATTTGACATACATGTTAATTCACATAAACATTCCCAACGGTGTTGCCAATGGCATTTTCTCAAAATCGATAGAAAATAGCCAGACATGTCATGAGTGTCATTCAGTGTTCCTTTACGTGTCAGCGAAAGAACCTCAAAAATACAGTGGCACCTATCTTGAGAGACCAGCCCATTTGCCATGAAAAAGTGGTCTCTTAGTGTTCTCTCAAAAGAGGTCATTATGAAAGAAATGTTTGACCTACTGATTTTATCAATGTGGTTTTTCAAAATGGTTTTTCATCTTTCTGTTATTGACCTACCATCAAAGGGATTTGAGTTTATTAAAATTGTAGTTCACATCAATGTTGTATCATGTTTATGGGCTATACATGTAGCATGCCAGAAAGCACAATCCATGTCATCTACGATGAGTGTATAACAGGTGGTCTAGCTGTCAAGACAAGTTCCATTACACATAAACCTTGATGTTCACTCTCTGTATCATTAACTCATCAACCTCCGAAAAACAATGGACTCTTCTATAATTCTATGATTTAGACCAGTCCAAATGTGTCTTTAGGGGCGACTGGGTTGAGGACAAACAACCAGTTCATTGAATACTTAGCATGAACCAGCAGTTTTCTCTTACAACTTAATAAGTCACAGATAGGTGACATGACTGATCGAGTGGTTGAACCACAAGCAAATCGCACAACTGATTCAGTAATATGCACCACAAGCATATCACATGACTCCCATATCAATTAAGTGAACATGTATCAGCCAAACAAATCACATGACTAATTAATTGAAATCAAACACCACTCACTGAAAAACATTTTTGACGATGTGCAAAATACAAAACTAAATAACGTGCAAGATTTATGTAAAGATAGTTGTTAAAATATTACAGTGTCGAAACATCAAAAGTATTAGTTTCTCTAACGTTTTAGAAAAGTCGTGACAAACACTTACGGAAATTTTCATATGAATTTATACATTTCTGCATTTATGAGTTTTGAAAAAAAAAAAGATTCTGTTATTTTCACTGATTACAAATGATAATAATTTTGTACAGAGACCAAATCAAGTTGATTCAATAACCAACCACATAATGATCTATATAATTTAACAGAATAATTTCGTAGATAATGTCTCAATTAAACAACAGTCGCATGTCAGATTTAGTCGTAATTTTGAAACACTTTTAAACATTATTCTAATACAAGGGTATCGGTTTTGTGTCAAGTTCCTTTGATCACTGACCGTTTAATCAAGATCTGTAAATAAAGAACATTTGCTATTTTGTAATTTCACTTAGTTATCAGTGATTTGGTGATATGATTTCCTACTTGCATTCTGGAACTCTAAGGGTCCAAAACCAACTGTAAATGCCGGCTTGTTTGGGGTATAGCGTTCTACTCACAAGTGTACGGGGTCATACCAATGAATTTTAAAAATGGTTGTGACTGTTCGCCAAGTGCTAGGCATACAAAATGAAAGTCACTCACATGTCTTTCTGATGATATTTGAGAGCTGTTGTGGCTCCGCGGTAGTGTGCTCGATTCCCAACTGGAGGGTCGCCGGTTCAAGTCTCGGCGGGGGCGGCTGGCTTTTCCTGTCCTTCCGATGAGACAGTAAAAACCGAGGTTCCATGTCACAATAGGTGTCGGCATGTTAAAGAACCCTCACTGCTCAATAGCCGTAACTGCCGAGCATAGGCCAAAATTTGAAGCCCTTCACCGGCATTTGGTGACATCTCCATATGAGTGAAAGATTCTTGAGTGGGGCGTTAAACAACAATACAACAAATTCTGATGAGAATTGAAGCCAAGGTCATCACCATATAAGTGAAAAATTCTTTGATGGATGTAAAGAACAATTTTACAAACCAATGGTAAGATTTTACTAAATCTGAGACAGGAACCTTTGATTTTTTTTATCAAAAACTCAAGCATCAATGTTGAATATCGCCATAATCATCATTTGAATAATTGGTGTTTTCTGCCACACTCGACAATTTTTCAATTTTATGGTGGTAGCCAGTTTTTAATGGTGGAAGAGAAAATTAAACTAGCCTACAATATGCCAGGGAAAAGACAAAGGCTTTCCAAAAGGAAACTGAGAAACTTAATAATAAAGTCAGTTACGGACAGCGTTCAATTGGCAGCGACAAAGAGGTGAGAAACTTTGTCATTTAAAGCATGATGCTTTTACCACTCAATTCATTATCAAAAGATCTTCAGAGAACTCAGATAAAAGAATACAGAGATAAACAATTTTTTTCATTGAGACATGAATTTACAAAGCAGACCAATATATTGATTCTGAAAGAGCTTACAATGGAATCTCAAAATCCACAAATTGGACCAATGAAACTCTATATACCGGTGAGTCACCAAGTAACAAAATGGAAAAATAAACTAATGAGACTACTGCATTCTCTTATTAAAGTCAGTAACCAAGTTACCAAATAGGACCAGTTGGACCAATTCCACTACTCCATTCTATCTATGTGAGTCATTACAGTAACTTTTAAGCGTACAAAATGACCCAATTAGACCATTGCGGTCCAGCTGGATTTGACCACAAAATGTTACAACTGGATTTTAGTGGGTTCATTTGATATGGATATTGGACTGGATTTAGAGTCTTCATTTCGGGATAATTTTCACTTGATATCGACATGATGGGGTATATTAATTTTCAATGTGTCTTGTCAATTGATTTTGTGTTCTTCTTCTTCCTATATACCCCTCGCTAGAATTAACCCTAAATCCCTAAACAAACATAAGTGTCCAAAGATCACAGCATGTATACATGTAACTGCGGAATAACCTTAACCCAAGCCTCTCCAGATATCAACAGGTGCAGTCACACAAGTTATTGAAGCTTATACGCTTAGAAACGTAAAAAAAAAAGATGTTACTAAACATTGCTATCTATCATCATTTACTATATTGAACAATGATTTTGTGATTCCATTTCTGCCTCTTACGGTATCCTGTTCTTATTTTCTACCTGGCTTTTACAGGTAATGCAATTCAAATCTGTCATCAAACAGTGTCAATTACATATTGTGGAGACTCTAAATATTGAACAGGTAACTGTCGTTTCCAAGGCAATTTATGATTTCAACCTAAACTGCCTATGAGCTAGTTAGATGAAATATGCACATAATCACCTGAAATTTAAATTTTCACCTGAAGTGATATATTTTTTTCGAACATTTCATGTGCTCATATCATCCACTCAAATACAGACTAATAAAAGACAAAGATAGAATCAAAACTTAAAGTTTATGTTGTAATAATCCCCCCATAACAAATAGTGCGAAACCTGACCTAAAAAATGTAGATGGCTATAAAAAAAAAAAGTAAAGAAAAAATGTTCATTCACAAACTCAGAATCTATTGATTCAATGATTTTACATAGGGGCGAGAGTATTAACCTGTACTTAAACCTTTTTTCGTAGGACAATACACTTCGCACACTGGCTGTAATTCATCCTCGGCAAATATGTTATTGTAGCATGGATTGGAACAGTAAATCGGTTTTCATTTGTTGACATGGCTCCCGTCAGTAATGGCCTGCGGGTACGTTACTCTATAATCTCAAATTCAAACACTAGTTTACTAAGTATCGGTACATGCATTTTGTCACCTTGAAAAAATAACAGTGATGAAAATTGATATACAAATATACGAAACCTCAAGAAAACCTTTGTGTCACATTGACATAACTTCCTTAAAGCTGTCGTATTTTGTGAAAATGATACAACAGGTATGATCACTTTAAATGGACATATTAGCTGTGTTTTCCAAATAAAATTGTTTCATTTTTTACTACATTGTACTTAGATTGATGTACAATAACAAATAAAAAATATACACAGACATTAAAATTCTTATATTTCTATATACAGTAAAACCTGCTATAGTGGCCACATCTATATAAGGATAACCTGTTTATAAAGGCCAGTTTTTTCAAGTCCCTTGACTGCATACTTCAACTACATTGAACCTGTGTATAAGGGTCACCTGCACATAAAGGTCAATATTTTCTTGGGTGGCCCCTATATACAGGTTTCACTGTATTTTGTGAAAATAAGGTCAGGTCCAGTGTGGTGTGTCTACCTGTATACAAATACGGTAGTGCATGTAATGTCAAATTAATCATTTGCAAATGAATAATTGCCAAACTAGGTTTCTCAAGCAATTTTTACAAAATACAGTGAAACCTGTATATTGGGGCCACCCATGGGACCTGAAAATACTGACCTTTATATGCAGGTGACCCTTATACACAGGTTCAATTAAGTTGAACTATGCAGTCAGGGGACTTGAAAAAATTGGCCTTTATAAACAGGTAATCCTTATATAGAGGTGGTCACTATAGCAGGTTTTACTGTACATAGAGAAATATAAGAATTTTTATGTCTGTGTATACATGTACCTCTGTTTTGGTATTGTACATTTCAATCTAATATAAATAGTTAAAAAAGAAAGAAAGAATTATAGAAAAAAACAGTTAATGCCCCCTAAACCATTCAAAAACTGTCACTTAAGTCATCAATCCCTGAGAAACAATGAACTCTTCTATAAATCAATGATTTGGGCCAGTCCAAATGTGTCTTTGGGGGTGAATGAGTTGAGAAATGACAACTATCCAACTCTTCACAGCTTTTGAAATTTGAAATTTACAATTTTTTATTATCTCAGAAGAAAAAAACCATTAAACTTAAAAATTTTAATTGAAATTACCTTAGAGCAGATTTAGGGACTATCATGATATAATCTGACATTTTTTATATCAAAATTCCAAGTGATACAAAGAAACAAGCGTTTTGACATTTGAATTGGGCATTTTGCACCATGAAGATTCTGTTATCAGTGATTTAAAGACATCATTTATTTTCCCCAAAGTAATAACACCTAGCTACATGTACCATCTGAAAATGTCTCACTTTGAATACCATAGATGTCATTTCAGCATTTTTTATTTTTTAATTCTGAATGCATACTTTTGACATAACTGATCCTATATCATGCAGATCACCACACAATGAAAAGAGTGGTGGAGATGAGTAATGGCTGTGGTGTGTATCAAATTACTGATGGCAGCATATAAATGCAATGAAAATATGATCTCAAAATTATTATCAAAAATAACAGCATAATTGCTATTTATAACTGAGTATAATTTGTAAATTTAAATAATAAAATGCACTGAAACCAATATTTTACAGTGACAGTGAAACTGATCATGCAGGGGCCAAAAATAGAAAAAAATATTTGATGTGACCTGACTGACCTGTATTTTGTACCTGTATTTATTAATTATCAAATTTTTGCAATTTTATCAATTTATATATCAAAACTAAAACGAAAATTACAATTTAATTTGACCGAACCATTTCTAAAACTACTGGTTGGGTATAAATATAAAATCTCAGATACCAAAGTATAACTCTTCAGGATGTCCAGGATACATAAACAATTTGGTGATATTGGACAAACATGGACAATTGGGAATCCAGAGGAGGGATCAGGTGCCATGGAGGAGTTAACATCCTCTGGAAACTCAACATTTCATTTAGTGAGACAGAGTAATCGCAAACAAGGCTATTATACTGTCTGAAGAGTGGCAGGTTGTGCACATACATACATGTAAATGTATATATCGGTACATGTACATTGTATACACTGGTACATTGTACAGTGTATATATCTGATGAGCGGCAGGTTGTTGTATATATCGGTACATATACATTGTATATACTGGTACATTGTACACTGTATATATCTGATGAGCGGCAGGTTGTTGTATATACCAGTACATGTACATTGTATATACTGGTACATGTACAATGTATACGTCAGATGAGTATCTATGAGCGGCAGGTTGATGTACATGTATATACCGGTACATGTACATTGTATATACCAGTACATGTGCACTGTATATACTGGTACATGTACATTGTATATACTGGTACATGTACATTGTATATACTGGTACATTGTACATTGTATATATCTGATGAGCGGTAGGTTGATGTATATACTGGTACATATACATTGTATATACCAGTACATGTACACTATATATACCAGTACAATGTACGTACATTGTATATACATGTACTGGTACATGTACATTGTATATGTCAGATGAGTATCTATGAGCGGCAGGTTGATGTATATACCGGTACATATACATTGTATATACCGATACATGTACATTGTATATACTGGTACATGTACATTGTATATCTATATGTATATCATTTGTTTCATTCTTGTTTCACATCTCTCCAAGAATTTTTCACTTATATGTAAATGTCACCAAACGTAGGTGACACACATGTATTACAAATTTTGGTTTGTGCTATGGTCTGCCAACTCAATGAGGGTGTCTTTTACCTGCCACGCCTTTTTTCGAGACATGGGATCTCAGTTTCAAGTCGAATCAGAAAGACCAGTCACTTTGTATGCCGAGTTTCTGATGAAGGAACAGTCACTGCCATTTGTTTAAGTCTTGTATGGGGAATCAAACCCTGGAGCTACCGTTTGCCAGTTGAACGCTCTTCTTGTAATGGGAATCAAACCCTGGAGCTTCCGTTTGCCAGCTGAACGCACTCCTTGTATCAGGAATCAAACCCTGGAGCTTCCATTTGCCAGTTGAGTGCTCTACCACTAGACCACCATGAGTGATATACAAGGTGAGAAAAATGTACCCACCCACTCGTCCTGGACGAGTGAAAATGGGATGGGGACGAGAAGTTAGGATTCGGTACTCGTCCCCAATGATGAGTAATTTTTCTTCTAGATCCATGGCATCTTACTTTTTAGACTCTAAAACTTTGCATAAACACAACGCTTTTAAAATCCTTTACTACAATTTTTATTAATTATAAGTCCCATATAGTTAGTCTTGATGGTTCCATAAAAGTTTATTAAAATTAGGACATTTAGCTGAAGGTGTCTATAGAGACGAGTGGTTTTGAAAATCCCATAGGACAAGTGATATTCCAAATTTTGTTCTCACCCTGGTTACACATATATGCATGTACATTGTATTGTACTGCTAAATTAGCATTAAGAAATAACAAATAAGGTGTACATTATTATAAACAAGATAACGGAGTTGTTTGTTTATAAAATATTTATATTTATACTGTCTATAAAGTGCTATATTCCGTCACAACGATACCATCAAAAGCAATGCTATATTACTAAAGGGTGTTAAGGTATTGCCATCCATTCTTTAATCTTTCACAATGACCTGTCATTAAACATAAAACCATGACTGCGGTCAGTTAGCTAGTGATATAAAAATGACCAAATATGTCCATACATAACAGGTACCTGCATACCAACACTTCAAAGGCATTTACAAAGAGAACCGAATTTTAATTCAATTCCGGAGATGGACTCAAGTTTAACTAAGACAAACCTACACTTCATGTTAGCAAACAAGTGTTGTTGTTTACGGAGCCAATTTTCAATTAACTGTATGTATACAAATACATTTCGGACATTGAGCTCGCACAACCAACCACAAAGACATCGTTACTTTTAAACTACAACCACATGTTTGAAAATAAAATGTCAGCCCCAATCTTGACATGAAAAATATTCTGCTATAAAATCTGAAAAATGATGTGTTTTGTAAACAGACTCAATATAAGACCGGAAAAGTGGAGTCAATACTATTTATTATCCCACTGACTTTGCCAAAAATGCCGGAAACCATAACAGAGACTAATGTAAAATACAAATGTATGGTATCGATAGAAAAAAATATCCTGAGACTTAAATTTCTGTGGCAATACTATCAGAATTTTCAAACTTCTTCAATGAACAAATGAATTAACAGTTTAATTGTTGTCAACATTTGACAGCTGGGAGTTATATGTCTTTCATAAAATATCAAATATTTAATGTTGTTTTTTATAATTATAGCAGAGAACCAGTTTGTCTCGAGTTGTAGCCGTAAAGTCAAATGTGTGTTTTCTGTTCTGAAATCTTCTGTTGATCGTCAATGGAAATATATCATACATTGTAACTTAACCACTACATAACCACAATACAAAATATACATACACCTGAACCACAAATTAGCAGGACAAATATTGTTCTCAAAAGGTTTATGTTAGAGTTAAATACATCAGATGTTACGAATTAAAGTCAATAAAGTATTAACTTTTACATACATAGTAGTACACCTGCCAAAAATTCTAACCCAGCTGAGAATGTCAGGTATTTTGCACACCTGGTGTATACACTTAATACTATATTGTACAGGTATATACATTTATATTGTATATTACCCAATGTACAGCTCATTTTGTCCACAAGATGGGCATACCTGTATCTAAGAGGTATGACACAGACTTGGGACTTTATAATTTTTAATATATGTACAATTTATATGACATGTACTTATATTGCTAGAGGCAGATTTTCAACAACATGATACATTGTATGTATATATATATATATATATATATATATATATATATGTGTATGTATGTATGTATATGGTGTATATGTGTAGCTATATCGGTATATATATGTATATGTGTGGCTATACTGGTGTGTGTATATATATATATATATATATATATATATATATATATATATATATATATATATATATATATATATATATATATATATATATATATATATACATGTGTGTGTGTGTGTGTAGCTATACCAAGGTTTTCATTAAGTGAATTGGAGGTTAATTATTTCATAATAAACAAGGATGACAAGAAAATCTATGATGTCTGCTTCCCTTTCTAATGTTTTTCAACCCCCTAAATCCAGACATTTTGAAATAAAAAAAAATTACTGGTCAACCAGACCAATGAATAAAGGAATTTTACTGGTCAATGAACAGTTTTTACTGGTCTGTATATACATGTATACAAAATTGAAAAGAAATGGAAAATTACTGGTCATTTGGACCAGTAATCAAATAGATTTCACCGGACTTTTGTAAAATTTACCAGTTTTTCTGGTAAGACCAGAGAATTTCAAAAACTCTGAAATCCACCAATGTATATGAATCATCTTTAGAATGGCTGGGGTATCAAATATTTTAAGTTATATGGTCAGGTTGCATCAATTCTTTTTTATTGACAGAGATAGAAAATATTGTTACAATGTAAGTACAATTTAATGTTCCCATGAAAAAAAAAGGCAGTTTTAACGGGTACATTTACCGCTAAACTAAAAATTAAATAGAAATTTTCAGGCTAAATAGTTTGAAAAAAGCATGGACACATATATATATATATATATATATGCAGTTTACAAGATTATGATGATCTGGGGTGAATTTAAGACGATGTGAATAATTTTCTGACATAAAAGGGCAAAAATAAGCAGGGATGAAAATTTCATGGTATAGTCGGATTCGCATAAGATGGCGAGGTGGAGTAATCTTTTGATTATCATACTGATGGTTCTACTCACTTTTCGGTTATGTAAAGCTGCATAGGAAAAAGAGCCGACCTGGCTCAGTCGGTAGCCTGCTTGACTCTTGATCGTGAGGTCGTGAGTTCCAGTCCAGCCAGCGGCAGGTTAGTTTCCTGTCCTTCAGATGAGACAGTAAAAACCAAGGTCCCTTGTCACAGTAGGTGTCGGCACGTTAAAGAACCCTCACTGCTCAACAGTCATAAGTGCCGAGCATAGGCCAAAATTTGAAGCCCTTCACTGGCATTTGGTGACGTCTCCATATGAGTGAAAGATCCTTGAGTGGGACGTTAAACAACAATAAACAAACAGGAAAACGTTTTATTCCCACTGGATACTTTCTTATGTATGGTGACAAGTAGGAACGGTTACTGTAGTCACTGTAATTTTAATGATACACACATGCTTTATTACCTAAAATTAAAATTTAAACTGGTCCAGGTCAATAAAGGTCAAGAAAGGCTTTACAAGACTCCGCCCCACAAGGTTAAATGGATTTTAATATATTCATGTCCTGTACATTGTACATGTACAGAACATAATTTAGTTTCAAGTCTTCAAACGCCAGTCAACAGTTACTTTTCTGTCCCATCATACATGTAAATATAAAAGATTATTTACATTTCATAATGACACCGATACACCAGTGCAAATAACACCAGTTTAAATGAGGGACAAAATTATAGCATTTTTCTCGCCTGTTCTAGACCTAAGTGCGAGAAGGAAAAAGTACAAAAACACAGTACACAGAGTTCCCTAACTATTCCATGTATGTTTCTACAGGTTCTGTTTACTTTGATGGAACTTACAGGTAGAATCTTGTTTACTTTTCTTCTTTTTGAAAGAAAGCTAGCTCGATATTGTGCCCTCACTTCAGTCAGTGAATTGAACAGATTTGGAAATATGTATGTTACATGTACGTTTAATTGTCTCCATCGAACAAAATATTTACCTGCGAATTTTGTAAAGTATGCAAGCAATGTTTATTTCACAGGCTATCTATTTCAAAGGTGAAATAAATGCAAATGTACAAGTATTGATGTTTATACAATGCGACAAATACCTAATGTTAGATTAATAGGTTATTGTCATCCGATTCCCAAATATTTCTATATTGCATTGTTTCGATACATGTATAGCGAAACGCTGAAAGTGCAAGTGGTGTTGAAATGAGAAATCAATGTCAAGATTTGAAAATAACTTAAAGTACAATGTATATACGTACTCATTATAGTCTTATATAATGTAGTTAATCAGTCAAAAGAATTAGGAGCCGGCCTGGCTCAGTCGGTAGTGTGCTCAACTCTTGATCATGAGGTTGTGAGTTCGAGTCCAGCCGGCAGCAGGTTGGTTTCCTGTCCTTCGGATGAGAGAGTAAAAACCGAGGTCCGTTGTCACAGTAGATGTCGGCACATTAAAGAACCCTCACTGCTCAAAGGCCGTAAGTGTCGAGCATAGGCCAAGATTTGAAGCCCTTCAATGGCATTTGGTGACGTCTCCATATGAGTGAAAGATTCTTGAGTGGGACATTAAATAACAATAAACCAAACCAAACCATCAAAAGAATAAGACTGCTACATTTACATTTTTAAAGTCACATCTCTAGTTTAAATTTGAAGATGTGTGTACAAGGAAAACTTATGCTACATGTATGTAAATGTATACCGGCAGTACCATACATGTATATGTATAGAACTTTTCACAATAACTGCACACAATAACTTCCGGAAAGGCATCAAGACGCTCCATACATTGTACCTACATGATCAAGCTTACGGGGCCTGTGACACCGCAAACAAATCGTACCCAATGAAATGCAAATCCTTCACAGGTTACGATTTGTTTTTTGAATGGGTAGGATTTGTCTTGGGTTTGAAATGTTCAAGGTTTTGGACTCCTCGATGCCGTTCGGAACTCTTTGTGCTCAGGTGAAATTTGTAGGACACGGTCACCATGAAAATTAAGGTCTATTCAGTATTGTCTGACTACAGTGTAACATAAATGTGACACATATAAATTCTGTTAAAACAGAGTCTGACATTAACTGTAAAATTTACTTGTCCAATCCGGGGAATTGATCTGAAACTTTACTACATGTAGTACTGTCACCCTTCATGACCCGTTTTTATTTAATTTGTAATTTGTATTCACTGCACTATTCATTAAAACTGTTATAATCATTACTACGGTAGTACATGTACTAACATATAAATTGAGTTTTAACAAAAACCAAAAAGAAAACCACAGGCAGTGTACTACTGTACCATACTTTTGGCTTGTAACTGTATACATGTATATGTAGTTGGTCACACCTGGTGATATTAAACATTCTGAAATCTACCTCAAAGCTGGTATCAGACAGGCTAATCAAAAGAGGAACCCCGTTGATATGTATGTGTTATGTCATAATCTAATTATTATGAGTAGTTACACAAACATACATCTTAAACATATTTACAATCTTATTTGGAACTTTAATCATACCTGGTTGCTATAAATCATAAGATGGGTCAAAAGTAATGGCCACTGGCCGACAACCTGAGCTTCTAAAGAAAATTACCAGTAATCAAAATAAAAGATTAAAGACTCCCCGACTTAAATTTTAAGACTTCTATTTTGTTTTTTTACCTAAATGAAAATCTAGGCCTAAAGCCTGAATTTTTTTTTTTTAAGATTTTCATTTATCAAACAACCTGAACATTTCTGTATGATGTTTGATTTGTCAGTGTACATGTACATTTTAAATAAGAAAACTTTATAAAATGCATGGCTGCATAATGAGAGGCTTTTACATTTTCCTTACTTTTATGGAGATGCTACCAGCTACATGTAGATCATGCACTCTTACAAACTGAGCTATCTGAGCCGATACCCTCTGCACCACTACATACTCAGCTCTTCCTCTCTTAATAAGATTTCTGACCCCAGAAATCCAGGAGACCCCTAACAGTAACACACAATACATACACAGTGAGTTATTTAGTTTGGCATCAAACGTACATGCTGCAGGCGGGGGAAAATGTGCGACCAGATCGGAAATCGAATCCAGGACCTTCCAAACACTAGCAGGGCACTGTTACTTATTAACTTCTGCTTTCTGGGCTGACCACACATTTTTCCTCGTCTGCAACACTTATACAAAACAGAGGATCATTAGTACACCTGTTGTAGTGTATATAACTCATCCCCAAACTTACTGATGTAAAACTAAAGACATCACAAACATAAAATCAAAACATGTCAAGTTTGTAAATAGACATTACAATGGCTGACAGTCAATGAATTTCACACCCAAGTGTGACTTTGTTTTTATATGTAAAAAGTCGAGTATAAATAGACAATAAAACAGCCCTAATTAACCTTTAACACCTGAGCCAGGTAAATCAGATCAAATGGAAGAATAGGTCTATTGTAAAATATAAGTAAGTGACAAAACTTTGATCCCATTAACACTACATCAATGATCAAAAACAGCTCTAATAAAGTCTCAACTTAACAACTGTACGTAATGTACCAGTTGTAGTGTTCGGACAATCGGATGATAATCAGATAAAAATAGGTGTCAGGTGAAAATTTGACGTTGTAAAAGGGTAGACTGGACTGGTTTACCATAGATCAATACATGTACATCTACATCTACATGTACCTATCTTGCATACATACATATATATTGTATTATCCCAATCCTATCTAATACATGCACAGCACTATCCAAACTATCCAGCACTCATCAAGAGAACAAGAAAAAGTAGCCATTATAGGCAGATGGCCTTTATAAAGAGGTTTACTCATTATAAAAATGTTAACAGGTTTGTTTGAGTGGCCTTTATAGGCAGGTGCCCTTTATACAGAGGTTACCTTTAATACAAATTTGACTGTACATGTACATTGTACATCTACACTGTACAAATCTTATCATAATATCAGGGGCTAAGAGACCCTTTTTGGGAAAGGGTCCTGTTCCTGTTCCCTTTTGATTAGGAATTTTACGTTGCAATGGGCTAAATTTGGTAAAAAAAGAATAGTGTCAATTATGGTAATTTTACTAATAAAATAAAAAATAATGATACAAAACTTGTGATTCATTTATCTCTTTATGAAAATGACAACATGGATTTCATCTGAAGATATGAAGGAATTAATTCAGCAGTTTTTTTTTTTTTTTTGTCTATACATGTACATCAAAAGTTAGGTATAGTGAAACATGTACATATATAGGGACCACCCAAGGGACCAGAAAATATTGACCTTTATGTGCAGGTGACCCATATACACAGGTTCAATTTAGTTGAAGTATGCAGTCAAGGGACTTGAAAAAAACTGGCCTTTATAAACAGGTAATCCTTAAATAGAGGTGGCCACTATTGCAGGTTTTACTTTGCATGGTGAACATAACTGGGAAAATTTTTGCTCAAAATTGGGGAAAATATAGCTGATTTTGCATTGGAAATGGGTCCTTTTACCGGACCCACATGTTGATGATATTTATCCCTGAATATCTGTTTCTATCATATACATGTAGGCCTTAACTATCAAATACTGCACTCCTCAAAAGATGGCATGTATCTACATTGTAATTATCCTGTTTGAATTTAAATTTTTAATAGTTTTTTAATGTCACAGTTTTTCAGTTACATGTAGGCCTACTGTAAACCTCTAATAGTCATGAGAGACCAAGCTTCAGTGGCAGTTTGGGTGGTCTCTTAAACCAGGTTTCACTGTACATGTAGTCAATAATATACATACGTACATGTAACTGCAAGACTTGAATGACAATTTTTCATATAACAGGTTTAATTCCGTTTGACAATTACAGGTCTTGCAGTTACAAGTGCATTGTATACAAACTATAAAAAACATTCTGAAAAGCCTTTATAGCTTTTGAGTACATATCCTGTAAAACCAGGTCGAGATAAACTTGTCTAACACATCTGAATTCCTCAAGATACAGTAGCAAAAGATTGTAATGTTTCTGTCCTGTCATATTCTAATACTTGCCCATCCACTGTAACTACAACAGAGTTATTTATCGAATTCTTCCAACAGACGCACACCATAAACAAGTTTTTATATAAATGTCTGTGATACAAGTACAATGTACATCTTGCTTGCTTTGATTTAACGAGCGGCGTGACTGTGTGGCAGGGAGAGAGATGTTGAAGGTGTATGTTTGTGTCCTTGCTTGAGTGGTCCATATTTCCAGCGGCTTTTAAGTGCCACTACACTTGTACAATCTGACGAAGGTAATAAAACTACACGTCCTAGACCATTTACCCTCCCTCTAGGCATAGCCTACATGTAGAGCTGTGTGGACAGGAAATGAAGTCTCAGAAAATCTGGCATGACTGGGGATCGGGCCTGGGATCTATATGTTGGAGATCTGGCATTCTACCAACTGAACTATTTTGTCAGCTATACAATTACATGTACATGTAATCCATTTGGGGATTCTGTCATGGGCCATTGTAACAGTAAACGGACCACAACAGAATTACCAAAGGGATTGGAAGTACATGTACATGTAGAAAGAGAAGAAACATACCAGTTCTCTAACTGAGAACCCAATTCACATACATTCATTGCAATCTATACACCCACCAAAATGATGGATCCACCTATAAAAACTTTTTAAAAAATGGATTTCAAATGTATTAAAGTGAAATGGTGATGCCATAGCGTAAGTTAAAATTTGTTGCATCTTGGGTCTGTTTTGTTTATGTCCTTCTCTGATGTCTATATATGTGTGATACTAAAGGGTAGTGGCATTCAACAGTGAAATCTCCAATATATTAAACGAGAAACTGGACAGAAACTACATGTATGATTAATTTTTATCATCCTATGCCATCATTGCCTACATGTACATGTACAATGTAGACACAAATAAAAAACAAACTCAAAAACCAGAAAAATCTAGCAACTTTACATGTACACCTGTACATTGTGTGCAAAATGTACATGTACAAAATGTACATGTAGAGTTGGGGTGAGTTAGAGTAGCTAGTCTTACAGCAGCCGAAGAGTAAAATTTACAAATAACTAATGGAAATAAAGCCAAAATACAATGTATCAGAGCAAAAGAACAGGGAAGAATTACTGTATATTTGTTATCATATTTATAATGTACAGTAAAACCTGCTGTAGCGGTCACCTCTGTATATTATAGAATTTTTGAAATTCACCGGTCTTACCAGAAAAACCGGTAAATTTGACAAAAGTCTGGTGAAATCTATTTGATAACTGGTCCAAATGACCAGTAATTTTCCATTTCTTTTCAATTGTGTATATATACAGACCAGTGAAAAATTTTCTTTGACCAGTGACATTCCTTTATTCACTGGTCCGATTGACCAGTAATTTATTTTTGATTTCAAAATGTCTGATATTAGGATTACCTGTTTATAAAGGCCAATTTTTTCAAGTCCCTTGACTGCATACTTCAACTAAATTAAACCTGTGTATAAGGGTCACCTGCACATAAAGGTCAATATTTTCTAGTCCCTTGGATGGCCCCTATATACAGGTTTCACTGTATTACTATTTTTAAATGTACATGCACATGTAGAGTAGGCCTATATGTACTAGAATTATATCATACATTCACATTTACATATACTTTGATTAAAAGTAACAGAAATATGAACTTGCCACAAGAAAAAAATCATCATAGATATGACATTCATTCACAACAAAGTTTTTATACAACTTTTCAATTTAAATGTTTACACTACTTGTTTTTACAGTCATTTATACCCATGTACAAGTTGTATATAAGAAATCTTGAAAAAAAAATTTGTGGTTTCTTTTTTATGACGGTAGATCTTGATCTTAATATATGATTAAAGATATATAAACCTTTTTTACTGCACTGCATACATGTAGTACATGATTATACATTAATGATTTGTACACCCATACTAAAACTTGCATGTAAAATAAACATTTACATTGTACATATAACATACATTTTAAATGCTCAAATGTCAATTTCATAAATAGAAAAGATGTTAACAGCTACATGTATATGTGTGCATATTTTTTCTGTAATCTTTTAAATCCTATCTAAATAATCACTGAACTGTATACAAGGTTCATTCAGATTTATTTGTTTTTTGGTAAACCTAGAAGTTGACCTATTGACCCATCTAACTATGAGTTTCTTGACGTTAACAACAAAATGGTACGTCATGCACTGTTTGTTTCTTTTTCTTGATCTTAAAGTAGGCAATTCTGAAATGCTAATACCTTATTTTATTATCGTTTTTATATTTCTGTTTTCAAAAAGTGGTCATTATTAGATTTAAATCAAGTAAAAAAAATATGTGAATTTAAAAAAAAAAAAAAGTAATAAAAAAGAAATGATAGAAAAAATGTTGGATTGACAACACCTGTCCTAATTATAATATTTATGGATGATAGGTGAAAGGTGACAGTCCTTCTCTCTCTGATGATAAGATTCAGTTTACTTTTCACATAAATATAATTAATCTAAGATAAATACACTCAGTTATATATAATTAATCTTACCAGGGCCCGGAATCACCAAATTTACTCAGTACTCAAGCTCAACTTTAATTTCATCATTTTGACTGTATAATCGTTGGTAAAAATTTTGGGTTTGAGTGATTAGGAAACATATTATTGTTTTTCATCATTCACATATAAATGTTTGTGTCACATTTATGATTTCCCTGTAAAAAATGAATAAATGTGTTGAATACGTACTCAAACAATTTTTGAATATTTCTGAAGTTTTCTACAAATGAGCAATAATTTTTATCATTGTTTACAATTGTATGCTGTCAATATACACACATGTCCAGTTACAGAATAAATTTTGTCTGAATTTACCTGAAATTCATGAAAAGTTAGTTGAGCTTGGGTACTGAGTAAATTTAGTGACTTCGGGTCCAGTTATATATCCCTAATGTAATGAATCAACATATTTTCATTTGAGATTGCAATGTTATTTCCCCCACCCCAGTTTCCTTGGCCATTTTAAGTTACTTTTTTTAAGTTACCGATTTTTCAAAATGAAAGTAACTTAATATCGGGGCAGAATTTCGGCCAACCAGTTTCTTTCTGTGTAGGCCTAATGTTTCTCGACGTATATCTATAACATTAATCTAAGTTAGATTTATTATTTAAATCTACATGAAGATATATAATACACTAAATTTCAACAACATGTTTGTTTAAAGTATGACAACGAGTGTGAAAATGATTACTGACAAAAATGTATGTATCCTAATGCATTAAAAGAAAACAAAACTATTGTTGCTGAGGTAGACATTTGAATTTCTTCTTGTTGAAATTGATTGGTTTCTTAAAAACACGTTTTTAAATTAATGAAAACATTGTCAACACTCATTTCGAAATTTAAAAATGCATTTTAATAGTCTCTATACTTGTATGAAATTCAACGGCCTTGATCAATATACCTATATCCACAAATATAAGATACTTGAGCAGTGATACCTGTATTTACAAGCATATATTGTAGTACGTTAACGGGAAATCGCTTCCCTAAAATACGCCACCAGAATCAATGTTTTTATTTACCCGTGTGCCAGGCCTGGGGTCGCGTCTAATCGAGATCATCGATGCGGACCAGATACGAAATAAAATGAATAGAAGTAGAACTAATTAGATTTGCTACATTCAAACTGCATGCTCATACTTAAAGTTTGAAATGTTGGTTTCTTACCTGAATTACTTTCTCCGTAACTTAAAATGTATATACACAAAACTGTAAATATTGAATAGAAATTCCTCCGTAACGGGGTCATGTTTACCCATCCAGTTTGACACAAGATAGCCACAACACTTTTTCACTTAAATTACTTGTTTCAAAAGTTATAAACTTGTTAAACGAAATTTTACAAACTTCAAACATTGTGGTAAATCCAAGAATACTATTGTCAATTTGTTTGTTTTACATTTTCACTCGTTGTTACATCGTGATTTTCTCAAAATATCGAACAGAAATTCTACTTCGGTCAGTACATGTTAACTCTGTTATGAGTGAAGCGAAACTGATGTTGTGACGTCACATTTAACCACGTGTGGTCATTTCCCAGTGGGCGGGGCATGCTGATTACAGGTAAAAATGCAACGATTGTACTTCGCAAACCGAAGCGTTTCTGAAAGAGGTTGTTGCGCATGAACACTCCAAAGTTTAAATATTGTAATTCATGCGAGTTGTAAGCAGAGTAACCTGAAATATGCGGAAGTGTTGCGTACTAAGTAGATATCTCCCCCATTCATGTAAATTTCATTTACAAAATAAATTTCTAACCATCGAAATACGAACTGAACGTTGGCTACACAATGTTACAATGGATCAACGAGATTTTGGCATTATGCGATAACCACTCGGCAATGGTCAGATAGGTCATTTAGAAGTTTAACTACGATTTCAATAAAAGAGATTATAGTACTTGAACTCCGGTGATAAATTTCGCCTTTACCTGCGAGATAGAGCGTACGTTGTTGTTTGTACTTTTAATACCTCTGATGTGGATATATACAGAGACCTAATGTGATTATGAAACACTTTTATCAAAGAAAACATACGTGTATGAGATAGGTATCTTAGGAGACATGTACATATGTATGGTTTAGTATGATGTATGTACATTATTCTTTTACAAATATATAAAAATGTCAGTTTCAATACGCTAAACTTAAACAGCTGATTTTTCTATACTTGAATTAAAATTTTTAAGTACAGATAACTATATGTATATATGATAAATGATTATAATCAAGGCACAAAATATATAAGCAATATAGTTTTGTCGGCGATGGGTCTAAATACAATTATGCTGTCTGAAATTGAGCACAAAATACAAAAGTAAGTATACGTAGTTCTGTCGGCGATGGGTCTAAATATTCACATATGCTAGCTTTATATATTGCTGGTAAAATACACATAGTTCTGTCGGCGATGGGTCTAAAAATTCACAATATTCTGTCTGAAATTGAGAACCGATTTAAAATCGCAACAATGACAAATAACGCTCATACATTTGAATATCACGATCTATTCTGTGGACATTTTCGGTACACGAGAATGTTTCTCTTCTATCACATTCACAGCTAACTAAGTGGAACATTTTTTTTTAAATTAACCGCGGGAACGAAATTTGACACTTATCTTTACTACCAATAGACGGAGATCGAATGAACAAATTTTCTCATTAAAATTTAACAAAAACAATCGCGTTCAGACGATGCGTTTTATTCACCGAAGGTATACATTCTCTCCAGGTCTATCAAATCTGTATCAAATTAGGCACAGGGGTCAGTATTCACGGAAATACAAGGGTGGTATTCAATAAAGCAATTGTATCGAGTAAAAGTCTGAATGAATTGAGTTTAAATGGTGAAACATATCAATTTGCAATTGTTGTTTTGGACGAGAATGATTTGGTGCAAATTTGAGTGAGAGCCATCATGCAGATTTACTGAATTGCTTCCCGACCTAAAAGTCGAAATGTTAATTGCTGTTTCAGTCGCTCAACCACGTAAAAAGGTATCCCTTTCACAATAAATAATGTCCTTCTGACCGCGTCTTTGTGTGATAAACAAAATGATTTCATTTGTAGGTTCTGATGCCGTTCGCCGACACAAACATATTTGTCGAAATGGCAAGGTTTATAATAAAAAAAAACAAAAAAAAACGAGATAATAAAATATATATCGTAAACGGTGATGTATAAGTTGGAGGAGGGCAAATAAGTGCCAGAGTTTTTATCTACCAGGGTGGCCCAGAGGAATATGTATCTTTTGTTGTAGTAAAATAAGAATGGATAGATTAAATAATTTCTGGGATTATTATTTTTTTCTGGAAAGATTAAATTACTTTCTGGAGTTATTTTTATTTCCTTTTCTGGAAATATTAAATTACTTTCTGGAGTTATTTTTATTTCTTTTTCCTTTGATTCATTTTTATTTTCAATATTAATTCAAATGAGGGATCATAGGGAGGAACATAGTTTCATCACATGGGGTGCAAGTGCCCCTTTAGCTACGCTGCTGATCTTATATTTTTTACCCATATTTTGATCGGTGGCGTAGGAAGCAAACAAAAAGTGTGAGGAAGCAAATACTTTTTTAATGAAAATGTTTTCGTTTAAAATTTGTTTTCCTAGGCATTTTGATCATGTAATTTACATTTGAAACAATTTGCTTACCTGTTGATAATATAAGAATTTTGTTTGTATATGAAAAAAGTGTGTGTGGGTGGGGGTTGCTGGCCTTCCGATTCCTACGCTTATGCTAATGGTTATTACAGGATTTTGAAGGACCAAATAAATGATGTTTGCACAGATCTACATAAAACACTATCCACAGGTGGGAATTATTTGACAATCAAAACATCCCCCGAATGAAGATATATGTTTGCCATGATTGTTTAGTGCGCCAAAATAATGCTTGTTCAACACTAAAGATGATAATCTATAGAAAATAAAAAAATTATCGATGGATTGTACTTGCCACGTTTTCTTGAGGCAAGAAACTTGTTCCGATTTGAACATGAGTGATTTTAACTACTCATAAAATGGAAATAAAGTTCCAGTAAAAAATATTGACATGTACCTATTTGTCTACTGCACATTGTCAGAGAGGGGAAAATATTATAAATGAACATCGTTAATTGAGTAAATTATATGTACCCGTACCGAGTGTCATTTGCTAACTTTTATATGGGAAATTTAAAATAAAATTTCCAATTTAAATGTTAAAAAATGACAAAAGTTTACGAAATCGCTCAAAAAGGAAACAAATCAGGCAATGTTATCAACATTTTTATACCGGGGCATATGCTAAGGTCCGTATTTTTATCCCGTGATAATTGAAGGTCGGGGGCACATGTTTAGTTCCATATTTTTATACCGCGATAATTGAGGATCGCGATTATTGAAGATCGGGGGCATATGTTAAGGACCGTATTTTTATCCCGCGATAATTAAAGGTCGGGGGCATATGTTTAGTTTCGTATTTTTATACCACGATAATTGAAGATCGCGATAATTGAAGTTCGGGGGCATATGTTAAGGACCGTATTTTTATCTTGCGATAATTGAAGGTCGGGGGCATATGTTTAGTTCCGTATTTTTATACCGTGATAATTGAAGATCGCAATAACTGAAGTTCGGGGGCATATGTTAAGGACCGTATTTTTATACCGCGATAATTGAAGATCGGGGACATATGTTAAGCACTGTATTTTTTATACCGCGATAATTGAGGGTCGGGGACATATGTTTAGGTCCGTATTTTTTAATACCGCGATAATTGAAAATCGAGGGCATACGTTTAGGTCCGTATTTTTTTATACCGCGATAATTGAAAATGGAGGGCATATGTTTAGGTCCGTATTTTTATCCCGCGATAATTGAAGATCGGGGGGATATGTTTAGGTCCGTATTTTTTTATACTGCGATAATTGAAAATCGGGGGCATATGTTTAGGTCCGTATTTTTTATACCGCGATAATTGAAGATCGGAGGCATATGTTTAAGTCCGTATTTTTTATACCGATAATTGAAGATCGGAGGCATATGTTTAGGTCCGTATTTTTTTTTGTCTTGTTATATGCTGGCAGCATTTCCCCCGTCCTGTAACTTGAAATTCCGTAGTTTTTAACTCATCAACCCCTGGAAAATAATGGACTCTTCTGAAAATCAATGACTTAGACTAGTCCAAATGTGTCTTTATTGGTTAATGGAATAAAAAATGTAATACAAAGCTTTATATCAAAATGAGTTGAAGACAGTAGGCCTATTTGCCAGAGTTATGGGACTTGCTATCTTCAACAGTGGCTGACTTCTCGCGTGCATGCTAGGGATGCATGTCTCTTAAAGTTACGTGCCTTCCTTTACGTCATTTCATAGATGTTACAGAAGTGGGAAAATTTGTCTTATTCATTCAATTAAATGCATAATATTTTGTCTCTAATTTGCTAAAAGTGCAGATTTTCTTACTGATGTACAATCGATTTCCTCGACTTGAAAGGCTTTTTTTTTGCGCGCGTGTCTGTAGAGGAGGTGTGCTGTATAGGTGTGCTGTGTGTGTGTGTGTGTGTGTGTGTTCCCATCGTTGTTGTACTGAAACATTATAGAAATGGCATCTCCAGTTATCACTTTTTTATACTTATCACTGGGTCAAAATGGCTCGACACTTTGCCAACCTTATACTACAAATAAATCACGTTATTTACTTTTAATTAAAATCAGAAAGTACAGTGTATTAAAAAAAACCTTGATGTGTAAAAGTAACAGCTATTTAACGACATACCAGAATGTTTTTTTGTAACGACCTCTATGTTTTTAAAGAACAATACACTACAACGTTTCTACATACTGTCTTAATCGTCTGCCAATTTTCATAGAATATTTCCAAATAATTAATATTAAGTTCGAAATAAAAAAAGAAAAATAGAAAGAAATAGGTCAGGGATAATTGCACATATGTTTACCACACTGTAGTTGCGATTAACCGAGATGATATCTTATTATTAATTCTAATGAAATAAACATCTCGGTTTATTATTTAAGTTTTGTCCAACCGGATTTTATAAAACTGTATGAAAATAAAACGCAACGGGACCGGGCACTGTCCTCACCATCTCAATAATTTTAGTTCGTCCAGACTGAATGGTCATAAAATAACTAGTAAATATTTTATCCAGGTTTCCAGATGGGCCTCCAGGTAACTACTTACCTGGCTATCTATAGCAAGGTAAATAGATCTGTAACATTGGGTAAGAACACGTGAAAACAAAAGCATACGGCCTTACTTATCGACAAGAGAGAACTGAATATAGCGATACCGTGAAACCGAACTGTGAAAATACAAACAGTCTTTGAAGATTAAGATCCAGAACCGCCCATTTGAATAAATATTAAAGCGCATGCTCCACATCACGCTTATCTTAATATTGACCATTCACAATCGATTTTGTATAATAATGTTATAAGTGCAACCGTCTTTCTGATTGGTAGAGACTGACGACTTCGGAGAATACATGCATGTGGCATGGTTCAAAACTTTAATTTTCTCAATTGTAAGTTTTTCTAGCCGAAAATCTTTGTAACTGACGAGAAAATAATAAAAAGTTATATCAGGGATTTCAATCTGTTTCGTGAATACAAAATTCTTCATGTATCAATAGATCTAAACGTACCTGTACATCAAGGTGGGGTTTACCAATGGGATCAAGTAAGCCTTGCTGTATTACTGCTCTTCAAACACAAATAGAATAAATGTGTATTAATCTGTTTTGCAGCATGTATTTTGTTTTACAGTTTTCTAGCATTAAAGTTACGTTTTTGCACTAGTTGTAGACTTTCATCTTATTTATTATAATTTTGGTATTATGTTTATAATATCAAAATCAGATGTGGATACTTAAAAATTCTAAACAGCTTTTAGAAAATTTGAAGGCACACAATTTTTCTCGAATTCACAGTATCAAAACTTATGACTTCTCTACTCTTTACACTTCTATTCCACATAAAAAATAAAAGAAAGACTTTTCAGCATCATAGACAACTGCTTTTTCACTAAAGGTGGTACCCGAAAATTTAAATATCTAGTGATTGGCTATCAGGATACTTATTTCGTCAAACACCACTCTGATTCTACACATAAATATACTGAGTTGACATAAAAAAAACGCTGCTTTCTAATAGTTATATTTGTAATGTTCTCTGGTCTTTCAACAAACTGTCGGCGCCTAGGGAACGAATTGTGCTCCTTTATTGGCCGACCTGTTCCTTTTTCATACGAAGCAGACTTCATTCAGAAACTGTTGAATCAAAAAATTAAAAAGTTAGCGGTGTCCTTTAATTTGACATTTAGATATATCGACGACGTTTTGTACAATTTTCATACATATGTTCAATGCGATATATCCCAGCGAACTAGAAATTAAAGTACAACAGAATCAAGCACACACGCTTCATACTTAGACATTTTAAATATAAACACAGACGGGAAATTAGCAACTAAGCTATACGATAAACGCGACGAGTTCGGCTTTCCCATCGTAAATACATTTAAGTAAATGAATCAGTCACCCGCAATATGGAATATTTCACAAATGATCCGATATGCCAGGGAGTGCACAACATATGAAGATTTCATATACAGAGGTAAACTACTCACTGACAAATTATTGACACAGGGATATCGAAAACCGCGTTTAATGTCAACGTTCCGCAAATTTTACGGTCGGTATAATAGTCTTGTTTGCGACATACTCTGTTTCACTAAGTGAAATGTTGAGTTGCCTTTTATTGGCGGTTGTTGAGACGTCTGTACCAATTGTGACGAGGATACACTCCTCACTTGTTTCATTGGACTTGACTGTGGACTCACAGCGGGTGTGACCGGTCGACAGGGGATGCTTACTCCTCCATGGCACCTGATCCCACCTCTTGGTTTCCAGAGGTCCGTGTTTGTCCATTTGCACCACCAGTGGACCGTTTGAGTCCCAGAGGGGGAGAAAGTTTGCCAGTTTACTTGCGGAAGGCCGATGGTCTCTTCCCAGGTACATTGTACCCGGGTTATCTCCTCCACCATTAAAAACTAGCCGCCACCCATATAACTAAACATTGTTGAGTGCGGTGTAAAACACTATTCATTTTACATAATATTTATAACCACTAGGTCGTTGCCACTACTGGTGGACCGTTTGAGTCCCCGAGGGTATACATAAACCTAGTACCCGGTAATGTCTTATACTGAAATAATATTTCGCACAAATAACACCATTTAAATTCTAAATTCTTCTAAAGCTAAGATAGTCATCTTGTTTTTTATTTTGGCTATACATTTAGATTTATTATTTAGCCTTGTATTATACCACTTTCCCTTTACAAAATCTATTTAAAATTGGAGCTCAACTGATGATGTCTAATTGAAACGATCATCTTGAGCATTATAACTTTGGTATTATGTTTATAATATCTAAAACCACAAAGGTCATTGTTACAGAATAAATTGAGCATTAAGGAGCGTGGAGTGAGATCAGGTGATCGCAAAGAGCAAATATTTTCATTATTAAAACCACCATTTAAATTCTAAATTATTCAAAAGCTAAGATAGTAATCTTTTTACAGTGGTTACTCTTAGACGGATTTGGTTATACATTTAGATTTATTATTTGGCCTTGCATTATACCACTTTCCCTTTACAGAATCTATTTAAAATTGGAGCTCAACTGGTTAATTCTAATGACAGAAATGATCATCTAAAGCACCATAACTTTGGTATTATGTTTATAATATTCATACCAATATTTCCTCGTAACCAAAGCGCATTTTATCCCATGAACTCACTAACAATTTTGGATAAACCCACCTATCCATTGATGTTATGACTTCCCATTTTTATAATGTCTTTGGTTGTCTTGTTGTCCAATCTTCAAAATACGTTGTAGAATTTAGAGTATTGTGTAATGACATAATCTTTACCAGTTTTATTTATTTTCTTCTCAATTTCTTGAACCCTAAGACCAAAGGGCTTTAGGACTAGATCTAGTGGGAAGGTAGCTTTCTGGATAAGTAAGTCAAGAGGGCAAACATTTTCTACTCGCGAGATTCACTTGTTTATTCATTTCACGTGAACTTTACGTGATTCATTTCATTTGAATTTCAAATTAACATTCTATGCGTTTCCTCGCGAGAACACATTGATGGCAACAAACCTTTGTAAAAGAAACCTGAGAAACATTCATCATATATATGTTTTGAAAAAAAATAAATGAAAACCACATTTGCTTCAAGTTTATTATTTTAAGGTAAATCGTGATTTATGTGAATTGTCGCAAATTTTACGCAAACTTTTACGCTGCCTTTTGGACCACCAACTTTACAGCTGATGCTTACCTGTGCCAGGTGAAAATAGAACTTGCAAGGTACGTTGACCACAATACAGTTTTATGATCATAAAATAAATTTAAACTCATTCATTTCATGTGCAAAATACCCAAATGATGAAAATGAATTTCTATCGTGCATATGTCAATTTAAGTATAACGGAAGTGGTAAGACGACCCCTACAGGATGTTTTGATTATCTTAAGTTCCTATCCTGAACAATGCAACAACAAATTTCTGTTAATATTATCAACATGTCAGTCGTTATGCTTAGGCTGAAAAGTAAAAAGGATATTAACAAGGTACATCAGATTATTCACCTAAGACATGTTTGCAGAATATTTGTTTCACGGCGGCGAGATCAATTACGCATGCAAGCTATCAACGGATTCGATAAGATCTTTACACAGCAAGAAGAAGCACTCCATTGTTACTTTGTATATCTGCAGCCGTGTAAGAGGGTACATTGAAATACGATCCACCCGGTACTAGACGGATATGTAAAGATTAACAAATAGAGAATAAGGTTTTTGACTGATTAATACTATATTTAATGTAATTGCTTTCGGATCACTTGCCAGCAAGAAGAATTTATCGCATATTAAATCAGCATAAAGAATTTTGAAGCCACAGTTCGTGGAGCTAGCTGAGTATAGATACCCTTAAGTATAACTGTGATGTCATCTTTTATTATATTTTAAATGACGCTCCAAAGTATATAGTTACACAATACCTAGACACATTCGACGTAGTATATTTACTAAATTGCAGGTGGCACTTGTATTGTTCATAAAAAGCAGATGAACAAACTCTTAATCCCGATGAAAACAAATAACAACAATTCATAATTTAGAATAAAACCAGCTATAACAAATTATCATCATGAGGAAAACCAGCTATAACAAATTATAATCTAGAAGAAAGCCAGCTATCAAAAAAAAATATATATAATCCAGAGGAAAATCAGCTATAACAAATTATAATCTTGAATAAAATAATTATAAACTACAGGAAAACCAGATATAACAAATTATAATCCTGAGGAAAACCAGCTATAACAAATTATAATCTTGAATAAAACAATAATAGTCTAAAGGAAAACCAGCTATAACAATTATAATCTAAAAGAAAAATCAGCTATAACAAATTGTAATCTAGAGGAAATCCTACTGTAACAAATTATAATCTTGAGAAAAACAAGGTATAACAAATTGTAATCTTGAATAAAACAGTCATAATCCAAAGGAAAAAGCAGCTATAACAATTATAATCTGAAATAAAACAATTATAATCTAAATAAAAACCAGCCATAACAATTGTAATCTAGAGGAAAAGCAGTTATAACAAATTATGATCTAGAGGAAAACCAGCTATAACAAATTTTAATCCAGAGGAAAATCAAATATAACAAATTATAATAAAGAGTAAAAAACAACTATAACAAATTTTAATCGAGAGGAAAACCAACTTTAACAAATTATAATCCTGAGAAAAACAAGGTATAACAAATTGTAATCTTGAATAAAACAGTCATAATCCAAAGGAAAAGCAGCTATAACAATTATAATCTTGAATAAAATAATTATAAACTACAGGAAAACCAGATATAACAAATTATAATCCTGAGGAAAACCAGCTATAACAAATTATAATCTTGAATAAAACAATTATAGTCTAAAGGAAAACCAGCTATAACAATTATAATCTAAAAGAAAAATCAGCTATAACAAATTGTAATCTAGAGGAAATCCTACTGTAACAAATTATAATCTTGAGAAAAACATGGTATAACAAATTGTAATCTTGAATAAAACAGTCATAATCCAAAGGAAAAGCAGCTATAACAATTATAATCTGAAATAAAACAATTATAATCTAAATAAAAACCAGTCATAACAATTGTAATCTAGAGGAAAAGCAGTTATAACAAATTATGATCTAGAGGAAAACCAGCTATAACAAATTTTAATCCAGAGGAAAACCAAATATAACAAATTATAATCAAGAGTAAAAAACAACTATAACAAATTTTAATCGAGAGGAAAACCAACTTTAACAAATTATAATCCTGAGGAAAACCAGCTATAACAAATTGTAATTAGGAGGAAAACCAACTATAACAAATTATAATCTAGAGAAAAGCCAACTGTAACAAATTGTAATCTAGAGGAACACCAGCTATGGCAAATTGTAATCTAGAGGAAAACCAGCTATAACAATTATAATCTAGAGAAAACGCAGCTATAAAAATTTGTAATCTGGAGGAAAACCAGCTGAAACAATTATAATCTAGAGAAAACGCAGCTGTAAAAATTTGTAATCTAGAGAAAAACCAGCTATAACAAATTTTAATCTAGAGAAAAGCCAACTGTAACAAATTGTAATCTAGAGGAAAACCAGCTATGGCAAATTGTAATCTAGAGAAAAACCAGCTATGGCAAATTGTAATCTAGAGGAAAACCAGCTATAACAATTATAATCTAGAGAAAACGCAGCTATAAAAATTTGTAATCTGGAGGAAAACCAGCTGAAACAAATTTTAATTTAGAGGAAAACCAACTATAACAAATTATAATCTAGAGGAAAACCACTTATTACAAATTGAAATCTAGAGGGGAAAATGCGATAAGAAATTATAATCTTGAGGAAAACCAACTATTACAAATATTATAAACATAATACCAAAGTTATAATGCTCAAGACGATATCGTTTCTGTCAATTAGACTTCATCAGTTGAGCTCCAATTTGAAAAGTATGTGTATTTTCTAAAGATTAAGTGGTATCATACAAGGCCAAATAATATCTCTAAAAGTATAGCCGAAATCCGTCTAAGAGTAACCACTGTAAAAAAATGACTATCTTAGCTTTAGAAAATTTTCGAATTTAAATGGTATTAACAGTGCCAAATAGTTATAATCTAGAGAAAGACCAGCTATAACAAAATTTAATCTAGAAGAAAACTTGCTATAACAAATTATAATCTTGAGAAAAACCAGCTATAACAAAGTATAATCTTAAATAAAACCATTATAATCTAGAGGAAAACCAGTTATAACAAATTGTAATCTAAAGAAAAACCAGCTATAAGAAACTGTAATCTATAGGAGAACCAGCCATAACAATTATTATCTAGAGGAAAACCAGCTATAACAAATGATAATCTTGAATTAAACAATTATAAATTAGAGGAAAACCAGCTATATCAATTATAATCAAAATGAGAACCAGCTATAACAATTATAATCTTAAATAAAACAATTATAATCTAGGGAAAAACCAGCAATAACAAACTGTAATCTAGAGGAAAACCAGCTATAACAACTATAATCTGGAGGAAAACCAGCTATAACAAATTTTAATCCAGATGAAAACCAACTTTAACAATTTATAATCCTGAGGAAAACCAACTATAACAAATTATAGTCTAGAGGCAAAGCAGCTGCAACAAATTACAATCTTGAATAAAACAATTACAATCTAGAGGAAAATCAGCTATAACAAATCGTAATCTAGAGGAAAACCAGCTATAACAAATTATAATGTAGAGAAAACCAGCTATAACAAATTATAATGTCGAGAAAACCAGCTATAACAATAATAATGTAAAGAAAACCAGCTATAACAAATTATAATGTAGAGAAAACCAGCTATAACAAATTGTAATCTAAATCTAGAGAAAACCAGCTATAACAAATTGTAATCTAGAGGAAAACCAGCTATAACAAATTATAATGTAGAGAAAACCAACTATAACAAATTGTAATCTAGAGGAAAACCAGCTATAACAAATTGTAATCTAGAGGAAAACCAGCTGTAACAAATTATAATTGAGGAATACAAACTATAACAAATTATAATCTTGAATAAAACCACCTTTCGGGTAGTTAACATCGATGCTTGAAAAGTTTACTGTAGAGCAACTATTATAATTTATGCAGATTCCATACTAGTGTCATTTGCTAACTTTTGAATGAAAATTAAAGACCTACTAGTAGTCATGTTCTAAATTTTTAATTTAAAAGTTATCAATGATATTAGTGTTTTAATCATTTGATTTTTTTCTACCAAAACGTAATAGATAACGAGGTTGGTTGGTACATCGATTAATCAAGAACGGAAAGTATCAAATAATAATAACGTACAATTGGCCAAGGTGAATATCACTTTTCTTGGGGGTTGATAAATCAAGGTGTCAAGCGATATCAAAAGTCAACAATTGTTTACATGGTTATCTTACTTGGATTATTGATATTAAAGAAATATGAAAAAGAACAATTATTATCATTTACTTTCAATGATTAAGCTACTTTTTGTTTACATTGTGACATGTTATACTTGAGGTTTTGATTTGGACAGAGGTATAAGGATTGAATATGACATATGTTATACCATAAGTTTTGATTTGATTTGACCATAGATTAATAACAGATGTGACCAGTGGGCAGGGGACGCTTACTTCTGTATATCACTTGATAACGCTTCTATATTTTCTATATGTCCGTCTCTGTCCAATATCCATAGTCGATATGGACTGCCAAATATCATTAACAATAACAAAGTTATAGTTTTACAAAACAACACCAAATGAAATGCTCAGGACAATTGTTTCTGTCAATAAGACTTTATCAGTTGAGCTCGAATTTAATATAAATGTATTTTTCCAAAAAAAGGGGTATCATACAAGGGCAATTAATAAACCTAAATGTATTGCAAAATCCGTCTAATAATAGCCACTGTGAGAAGATGAGTATCTTAGCTTTTGAGAAGTTAAGAATTTAGATAGTGCAATTCTTTGGTTTTCATGTGTTTTATATTTCATATAATAAATCATAGGAGAACCACCATTATACACAAGGTAATCATCTCTTAGCAATATGTACTCTTAGATGGACTTGGCAATAATTTAGATTTTTTATATGGCCTTGTATAATACCTTCTTTTTCTCTCTCAATTAACTCAACTGATGAAATCTTATTGTGCAGAAACGATCGTCTTGAGCCTTTGTTTTGGTTTCTCTTGTTAAACTATCACTTTGGTATTTTTAATAATATTTACACGATAGATCTAAACCCATCTCATGTGTTTGAATGTTTAGAGATGCCACAACGCCGAGATATTACTATGAAATAAGATTGTTTCCGATATCTTGTTAACAATCTAAATTCCTGTTCTGAAGGATCTACAAATAACCCGAAATCATATTAACAACAATATATACATAAAAGTTTAAAGGGTGAAGAGTATTATCAGGACATGGTAGATGGTCAAATCAAATCACCTACTTGCGGCAATTGAAATTAAACCATTCATTTCCGTAAAAAGTTCAAAACCGGTGATTCACATGAGTAAAGAAAAAAAACCCAGAGATTTAAATAATCGAAACAAGAGATCATGGACAAAATTGTTACGATGAGTTTGAACAAATACTTCAAATGACGGCAAAATTGTATCGTCTGCTTCAACATACTCATATCCATATTTGGTAAAAAATCTAAAAAATAAAGTAAATTATAAATTTCTCGCTATTATTTTTTATTAAATGCTTTAAACACATACGTATTGCATCATTTACTACAATTTGGTCTTTATATGTCTATACAAAAATAGCATTAAAATCTGATTTTTAGACAAGGCTTAAACGTGGATGATCTGGTCACTGACATTTTACAAGAACTTTATTACAAATTAGTAGCGTATGTCTATGAAAATATCTTAATTTTTAAAATGTGGAGCTGAAACTTGTGATCCGCTATACCAGAGCGTGTTCAACGTGTGAACGTTTCATTTAAAGCGGTAAACTACTTACTAAAGGGTTGTTGTCCCAAGGATATCAGGAATCTTATTTAATGTCAACATTTCGAAAATTTTACGGTCGTTATAATGACCTTGTTTGCAATAATATGGTTGGTGAATCGTCCTCACCGACTATAACGGGAATCCATTCCTCAAATATTTCATTTGACTGTTGACACGCGGCGGATGTGACTAGTCGACAGGGTGTGCTTACTCCTCCATGACACCTGATCCCAACTCTGAGTTTTCAGAGGAAGTTTTGTATGCAACTTCTTGAACCTCCTATTAACGATTAATACTTTGGTGTTTGTAATTTATATATCAAATGACCTTGACACTGATGTTTTGAAAATTGTGTGTGTATGAGTGTGTCGGGCATCGTGATTCCCCATCAACTGTTCTACACAGTGAGTTAACCTGTCACTAAATGCCTGTTTTTATCGACTATTTTCATAAAGAATTTTAATATAGCAATAAGATCCGTATTTCGCTGTTAACTGATATTCATCATGTCTTCCTACCTAAAGGTGCAAGCTTTCAAATGATGAAAGTTCTACAAATGTCTTTTTTTCGAATACATTAATTTCAAGCATCATTAACTATTATCCTGTTTTATAAATGTGTTGTGTACACACGGTCGGGAATTATAATGATGGAGAATTATGGCATTCCCCTTTCACTAGGTTTAAGGTGTTTTCACTTGTTCCACCAGAGTAAGTACATGTATATGGAATTCCATGATAAACATAACTTGTACGATTTTAGATGGAATTACGCTAATTTGATATATATATATATATAAATATATATATATATATATATATATATATATATATATATATATAATATATATAATCATATATCAAATAACTTATATTAAAATTAGACATAAATAACTATATATTAATATTTTAGTTAATATATAATTACTTACTAATTTATATTAATATCTATATATATTAATATAATATATATAAATTATTTTTATTTTATTTTTTATAAAATATATATAAATAATATAAATTATTTATTTATATTAATATCTTTATATATATTAATATATATATTTTTTAATAATATATATATATTTATTTATAAATATAACTATATAAAAATATTATATAATAATAATATTATATAATATTATTTTAATTATTATATAATTTTTAAATATTAAATTATAAATCAATAAAAATTAATACTATAAAATATTATAATTATATAAATAATTATTATATATATAAATTATTATTCCAATTTATATTTATAAATAATTTATATATTTATTTTTATATATAAATATTATTTTAATTAATTATTATTAAGATAAATATATTATATATAATAAAAAAATATATTAACCTATTATATTATATATACTATTTATATTATATATATTATATTTAAATATTATTAATATATATTTTAACTACATTTCATAAAATAATATATTAATTCTTAATATTACTAATATATTTATAATATTAATTATATTATATATAAAAAATATATTATATATTATTTATAATAAAAAATTTAATATATCTTATAATATTTTACTTATCATTTATATTTATTATCTATATATATTTTATAAATATATATATATATATATATGAACTTCACACGCAAAGTATCACAAAAATTAGTCAATTAAAATGTCTATAAATTTCTGCAGCGTTTGAACTGTTCTCAGTACATTATTTTATAACTTTTGTATTTTGAGTTCACCTACAAAGGATTTATTACTACAGCAAAATTGATTGGACGACAATTGCATGTCTTTTGATTGTAAAAATAATGAGTGATTTAAAACAGTTTTGCGTACATATGTTGGTAAAATATATTTTAATATAGGTCTTCCATACTTGGTGATTGTATTGTCGGAACTAAATATAAATAATTTATACGTTTCCCGTGCAGTCACATGGCCATATTTACCGTTTTTTAACAGGACATTCTTTCTGATGACCTTTTCACCGAGTTCGAGAGGTTTCCATATAACATTTGCGACCGGTGTGACATGCTAACAAAGGACCCTGACTACTTCCGGACACCTGGTCCCATTAAGTTTGGGATTCATGTTATTATATCCAATTTGTCGTTTTATAATGAACTTGGTGTTCATTAGTAACTCTTCAGTTTTACCTTTTTCTGAATCTGAATTCTGTTCTACTACAGTAGACTCTTGATTCATAATAATTATTGTGTAAAATACCCCGTTCAAAGTTTTAAAAAAATCGAAACCTTTTGTTTGTGTTATCGGTTATAATCACTCCCGACTGAAGATTCCTAATTAATATTGATGTTTTTCACGGAAATTCTGCAAATTCCATTATATTCTCTTCATAGAAACGATTGAAGCTCCCAGAGATTGGCACCAAGCGATCAAAGATCAAGGCGACGATGACCTACATCTTGCAATCTGATTCCTTCCGGACACCTGTTCTCATCCCGTTTGGGATTCGCAATTGTTCTTCATGTTGAGACCATTTTATGTCCAATTTATCGTGTTATAATAGACTTTGGGTTTCGATTATCCGTTGGTACTTCTTCACTGCAAAGTCTACATCTGTGCTAAATATATCTGTATAGACAAACTTCTAGTACTAAATCTTTGCTATTTCACAATAGATAGATTGTGCCGTATATGATTAGTAAGTAAGATATTATAGGCCTTTTGTCAAAAGTTACTAAATGTATTCTTATCTATATCTTTACCATTTAAGATAAGTGAAATAGTATAGACATTTTGTCAAAAGTTACTAGATGTATTCTATCTAGTGATTGGCTATCAGGATACTTATTTCGTCAAACACCACTCTGATTCTACACATAAGTATACTGAAGTTGATATAAAAAACCATGCTGGAATTTCTAATAGACAATATATTTGTAATGTTCGGAGACGTGGTCTTTCAACAAACTGTCGGCATTCCTATGGGAACCAATTGTGCTCCTTTATTGGCCGACCTGTTCCTTTATTCATACGAAGCAGACTTCATTCAGAAACTGCTGAATCAAAAGAAGAAAAAGTTAGCGGTGTCCTTTAATTTGACATTTAGATATATCGACGACGTTTTGTCAATTAATAATGACAATTTTCATACATATGTCAATGCGATATATCCCAGCGAACTAGAAATTAAAGATACAACAGAATCAAGTACACACGCTTCATACTTAGACATTTTACTTAATATAAACACAGACGGGAAATTAGCAACTAAGCTATACGATAAACGCGACGATTTCGGCTTTCCCATCGTAAATTTTCCACATTTAAGTAGTAATATCCCTCAGTCACCTGCATATGGAGTTTATATTTCACAAATGATCCGATATGCCAGGGCGTGCACAACATATGAAGATTTCATATACAGAGGTAAACTACTCACTGACAAATTATTGACACAGGGATATCGAAAACCGCGTTTAATGTCAACGTTCCGCAAATTTTATGGTCGGTATAATAGTCTTGTTTGCGACTACTCTGTTTCACTAAGTGAAATGTTGAGTTGCCTTTTCGTTGGCGGTTGTTGAGACGTCTGTACCAATTGTGACGAGGATACACTCCTCACGTGTTTCATTGGACTTGACTGTGGACTCACGGCGGGTGTGACCGGTCGACAGGGGATGCTTACTCCTTCATGGCACCTGATCCCACCTCTTGGTTTCCAGAGGTCCGTGTTTGTCCATTTTTACCGGATTTGTATCTATGTCCTGGACATCCTATTGATTTATACTTTGGTATCCGAGATTTTTATATTATAAATTTACCAGTTGGATGCAGTTATCACTTTCAATTAAAAGATAACAGCAATTAATGTGAACATGTTTTTAAAATCGTGTTATGTGTTCTACAATGGTCAGGATAAAAAAAATTAACAGTAATAGTCATTTGGAAGATTTGAAATATTGAAAAAAATAGCTTTTTCTGGCTCACATTTCAACTAATGCATGTGAGGACAGACTTGTCATGTGATCGAATTAGATAGGCCTACTCAGGAGCAATGTTGCTATTCATATGATTGCTTTGCTGTATACAGTAAAACCTCTTTATAACGTCTCTCTTCCATTTGTCACCTCACTTAACGCCACAGTTTTTGAAAGTCCACTTTTCCAATTTTCGCTATAATTTCAATTTCCCCTTAACCTACGTCAAACCCCCTAACAATGCCATATGTTGGTTCAACAAATGGTGGCCGTATAACAAGGTATTACTGTATTTTAATAATTACAGTTACTCCTGAATTAGAAGATACCATCGGATCTGAATTAATTTTACTAGTAATGTTCTTTGGTTTTATTATGCCATACTAGTATATAAAATTTCATTGAACGATTTTAGTTATGTCTATAACAGAGTAAGTATTTGATTCATACTGTTATATAATCGTGCCAAAACATTTCAAAGGTCAAGGATATTGTATACTGATATAGAAACTGAACTACATGCTCTGGGAATTTTTTCACGTCTAACTGGACGAGTAAACGTTCGACTTCCAGATCTTAATCCATCTGCACAATTGTCAAACTTTTAAGGAACGTCATAGTAAAATGTTTTATTTGGCAAAGATGAAAATAAGATCTATTTTAATGTAAATTTTCACACGACAAAAGAGTGAATATTTCGTTCAAACTGGCGTCATACTCCAGTCAGATTTACACATTGTTGGTATATCTATAATTTCCTTTACTATATTTACATTTTGATAAAAGCGAGTAGTTTTGATTATAATTTATCTATCTATATATAGATGTGTATGGGGCTTACAATTGCTTAGATCACTAAACCCTTTTAGCAAATTAAACAGAGAGTCACAACTACCAAACATCACTAATGTTACATCAGGTGACTCAAACAGTCAAATTGGTCTTGCATTACAACACTGAAATTTTATACCCGATATAAAATTATACAGGCAATAAGGCTTCAACTAAAAATGCGTGTCTGTTTTTTGTGACGGAAACCGAGTAGTTAAGAGTCTCTCACCTCCAGTCGGCTATGGTTGTGACGAAGTTTCCTTGTTAATTTGCAGAAGGCCGGTGATCTCATCCGGGGTTAACTGTACTAAGTTCTCTTCTCCATTACAAAAATAGTCACCACCATATAACTGAACAACGGTCGAGATTGGCGTAAAACACCATTTAATATCATGTATATATTTATGTTAGAAAAATTCTTCTTTTTATTTACAAAGTCAAGAAAAATTGAGACAAATGAAAGTTTCTTCTATAATTCTTCCACGGCTTCAAAGTAAAGATTGCTAAAATCATATGTATCTTCTAAATTCATCGATAACGGAAACACACGAGGGTTAATTATACAATTGTTTTGACTTCAGTTTTTATTTTGGGTTTATCCAGATCTATATCTTATATTTTTCTGACACCAACAATGTTGTGCTATCGCTTACTCATTTCCATAGCATTCATAGGAATTAACCATTGTCGATGAATTTTATACGAAGCAGGCGCCATCATACAAACGTTGATAGATATGTGATGAGCCTCATATATAAGGATTTGTCTTTTGGGGGACTGCATTACTAACAACATAACCTCCATCAGTATCTATACACTTTTGCCAGCGATGTTCAAAAGCCTCAGTGCCACTTTTAAAGACGCCCCTCTCTTGACTGTCCAGAAAGTCCTCCGTTGCATTTATACCATCATCATCTGTCTAAAAATGGGTACCAGAAATGACATTTTTTCAATTTTGGGAATAGATGGAAGTTTGATGGAGCGATATCAGGTGCGTTAGGGGGATCAATTTAAAGTCACAATAATTAATGACAGCCATAGCAATGGAAGACTTGTGAACAAGGACATTCTTCTGATGAAACAAGACGGCTTTACTGAGCTTTCCATGGCGTTTGATCTTAATTTATTTCTTAGCTGCTTAAGAAGTGATGCTTTGATTACTTTCCCTTTTGGAGATAATGTAACATCAGCATCCCAGAAACCCGAGGCCAAAACCTTTCTAGCTGACGGAACACTCTTTGTCTTCTTTGACGGCAGTGAATCAAGGTGCTTCTATTGTTTAGATTGTTGTTGATCCACGATTCATCCATTGTCACAACCTCCGTAGAAAGGTGACAGAAACTGACAAGATGGCAGAAACTGCCTCTAAAAGGTTCAGATTAGCATGCGGAATGTTCCGCATTGTTCGCTTCTGATCAATTGACAGCAATCTTGGTACCCAACGTGCTAAGAGCTTTCTCATCTTCCGTAAGAATGGAATGAACTCATTCTTGAGAAACTTTGACAGTTCTTACTATATATATTCTAATATTCCTCTGCACTATCTGATACCTACCGAGATTTAAGGGAACAAAACAGAAAATATGTTAGCGACTTCAGCGATATCATTATTCTCCGGATTCTAAAATTAATAATATAACATATATATATATATATATATATATATATATATATATATATATATATATATATATATATATATATATATATATATATATATATATATATATATATATATCTGTAACTTGTCTGCCACCCATAAAAATATCATGGACTTTAGTAACCATTGCAGGAGTTGCCACAGTGACGGGCCTTCCATAACTGGGTAATTTTGAAGGTTCTGCCTGCTCTGCCATCTACTTTTTACGGTAGCATAAGAAGAAACATCCTCTCCTAGTGTTGCTAAAATATCAGCATGGATAGCTGTAGGTGCTAGTCCTTCCGGGAATAAATATTAAATCACTGCCTGCTCTCTCGGTAATGTTGTCCATTTTGCTAATGTGACTTGCCCAGTTTACTGTAGAGTGTTACCTCTTCGACAAAAAAAAAAAAAAAAAGAAAAAAAAGAAAAAATCAAATAACACCGTTCGTTGGTTACACAGTCTTAAATATCACAGGGCAGTAGGACTGAAAATGGGCAACTCTGTTTAACTCTTTCAATACAATGGTCGTCATCAAAGTTGTATTATCTTAAGTATTATAAACATAATACCAAAGTTATCATGGTCAAGACGATCGTTTCTGTCAATTAGACTTCATCAGTTGAACTACAATTTTAAATAGATTTTCTCAGTGAAAATGATAAAATTATATGCTAATTTTTATTAGATGAATAATTTCGAAAGGAACATTTTATTCGCCACGTATACCTACGGTTTGAAAGGTAAAACACACATTCAAAGACAATATTTCGAACTTTTTCCCCCAAAAATATTTTTGACTACTTAGATTAATGTTCAAAATTAAAAAAGAGATATATACAGGCATAACAATTCTTAAATTCCTATATATTTTGTGACAAAAATGATCGAGAAACCCAGTTTGGCAATTATTCACTTGCAATTAATTAATTCAACCTTACTATTTGTATATGCAAACCACACTAGACCTGACCTCAAATTCACAAAATATATTTGTTATTATACAGTAATAATAATAATAATAATAATAATAATAATAATAATAAATAAATAAATAAATAAATAAGAATAATAATTAAAATATTATTGTGAAAATAATGATGATGATGATGTTGAAGTTAACTATCACCATAGTGATGGTGATTACGATGATGGCATTGCAAAATCTACAACACTTTTCTGTTATATTTGTTTTTCTGTCACTTTCACTTTTCAGAAGTAAATGACATTTAAGAAATGTCTAATGTACATGTACTTATCCTTGTCTATAAGTTGTATAGTTAAACGTTTCAAGATTGCATTATCATTTTTCAATTTACCTGTTTAGATGTACCTCTTTCTTTTTTATTGTACGTAAGCCGATAATTTATTTGAATTTTGGAAATAATTACGAACTACCTTGAACGTCAACAATATCAAATATCAACTGGTCATTGTAACGGGTTTGTATAATTTATGTTTCAACTTAGAAATATCTTAAATGGTTTTGTTACGTAATGTATATACATTTCTTAAACTTGTGTGGCGCATACATTTATCACAATCAACTGTGACAAGCATAGAGACAAATCCACCCAAAATGTTCTCTAACACTCAGCAATACATTCTGATTTTTAAACAGAATGCTTACAAAAAGGAAGAAAGGTTATCAAGAGTTTTCAGTCTTCATCAAAGAAAATCTAAAATATGCCGTGTTGTCGGGAGTAAGGACGTTCAATAACACGATATCTTACCATTGGCATACGTACGTTTAATGGAGAATCGTACCCGAATATCAATTCATTTGTTTCCCGTTTTCTTTTTCAATTACAGTAAAACCTCTTTATAATGTCACTTGTTTCATTTGCTACCTCATTTTACGCAATATCAATTCATTTGTTTCCCGTTTTCTTTTTCAATTACAGTAAAACCTCTTTATAATTTCCCTTGTTTCATTTGCTACCTCACTTTACGCAATATCAATTCATTTGTTTCCTGTTTTCTTTTCCAATTACAGTAAAACCTCTTTATAATGTCCCTTGTTTCATTTGCTACCTCACTTTACGCAACAATTTTTGAAAGTCCACTTTCCCAATTTTCCGGCCAATAATGTCATTTAAAGTTGAACCGTCAACCTATCGCTGAACCCCTTTTTAATGCCGAATTAGGGCTGAACAAATGGTGGCAGTATAGCGATGTTTTACTGTATTTTGTTAAATTACTAGTATATATATGAAGTTCTAAGATACGTTATCCTAATTATCAAGAATTGATCTTTAGGCAACCCAACACTGCATCAGTTTTATTGTATCTTTCAGCCACTTAGAATTAGATTATTATTTTGAATAAGTATTTTGTAAGCAGAAGTCTCCCCCTCGTTACTCCATTGGATATACATTTTAGCATTTCCGGTTATAGTTTATAGGTACTGTGTAATTTTGTTAAGACATAACGAAAACACTTTTTTTTCATTTAATACTTTTAACTCATCAACCCGTGACCACATTTAGACTCGTCCAAGTCAATGAGTAGAATGGTCTAATGTCATTTTTCAGGAATGAGCAAGTTAGAATTAGGCATAAACTTATTGAAGAATTTAGATTTCAAATCATACACTCCTGAGTTATGACAGTCAGTCATATTATTCTTTGGAATGGTTGACAACAAATGATGCTTTAGGGGTCGATGTGTTTATGCCATAACAGAAAAAAAATCAGTTTATGGAAATTTGTTTCAGTGGAATACTGACGAAAAATACTGATCGTCTTGATACTGTCGTCTGCAAAATTCAAGACAAAATAAAGATCAAAATAAAGATAATTATAATATTATGTATATACAACACACTAACCAGATACATCGTCACAGACACCAGTAATTCACTGTGTAAAATAAAGGGAGAAGATACCAAATCGGTATTTCTTGAAAGTGTTAGTATTATGACTGTTTGGAACCACGTCGGATTAAATCTTAATCTAAACGAATCAACCCCTGAAAAACAATGGACTCTTTTGTAAATCAATAACAGTCCATATGTGTTTTAGGGGTGAATGAGTTAATTGATAACCTTGCCCTAGGAGACTATATGAACACTTGAGTTATAAATGACCTATTGCATTGAGCAATTGACTTGTTATTACCGTGACTCTAAACTAAATTACAAATGATTACGTCACAGATACTCCAGCAGAGGTCATCAGACGTCACCTATCGTCTCTGTACCATGAAATAATATCTACAAATCAGTATTTTAGTTGTGCATTCACCGACCCCTTTTCTTTGTCTAATCTCATTTTCTTTATTTAATTTTATACAGGAAGTGATTTTGAATAAACCCTCTGTATTCCATGTAGATTTAGTTATATTATGGTTGTGCATGTACACACGAAACAGTTTTCGTTACCTAACCTCATTTAATTTATTTCATTTCATACAGAAAATGATTTCAATCAACTGTGTATTCTATGTACGTTATATTATAGTTGTATCGTTCTCTAATTGCTTTTATTTTATTTCATTCAGGAAAAGATTTTCAATCAACTTTGTATCATACTGGAAAAGAAAAGTTAAATGCCATATATGGGTTTCAGGAGGTTCGTATTTGTATCATACTGGAGAAGAAAAGTTAAATTCCATAAATGGGTTTCAGGAGTTTCATATTTGTATCATACTGGAGAATAAAGTTAAATGCCATATATGGGTTTCAGGAGGTTCGTATTTGCATCATACTGGAAAAGAAAAGTTAAATGCCATATATGGGTTTCAAGAGTTTCGTATTTGTATCATACTGGAGAAGAAAAGTTAAATGCCATATATGGGTTTCCGGAGGTTCGTATTTGTCCGATGTTCACTGATACTGTCTTCTTGAGCTTCCATGGTGAACATTTTGGTAGTTACACTTTTTAAAGATACATGTATTTAAATGATACATTATATCAACAGTATTAGCTACATTCAATTTTCACGATTTAAGGAACACGGAATCTGTGATAGAATTGAAAATACTCGTATATTTATTGAATCCCATTAAAATGGTTGAAATTATGACTGATGACAAGATTATACAACATTTAAATGGGCATTAGCTGTGTTTACTAAAAATGACTTCGATTTTTTCTTTTACTACTTGTACTGAGATGACCAATAACAAATAAGCAGGAGAAATCTTATATTCCCATTTATTTTGTGAAAAGGTCCAGTGTGGTATGCATACATATATACAATTAGTAAGGTTGTGTCAATCAATTGCAAGTGAATAAGTGCCGAACTTGCTTTCTCAAAGTTTTCACAAAATATACATGTAAAGGAATTTAAGAATTTTTATGTCTGTGTATATCTCTTTTTTGTTATTGTATATCAAACTAAATAGTGAAAAAGGAAATAATTTTTTTTTTAAATGCCCCTTTAAATATAGGTTACAAAGCTCATCTCACAGCAACATATTACACCCCCAAATTAACATGACATCACCAATTTTCTAAACCAAAGCATTTAAAATAGCTTGACCTTTTCATCGAACTCGAGAGGTTTCCATGGAACATTTTGCGATGGGTGTAGAACACTAACAGTGGACGCTTACTCCTTCCGGACACCTGGTCCCATTCCGTTTGGGTTTCGCATTTGTTCTTCATATTGAGATCGTTATCATATCCAATCTGTCGTATTCTAATGGTCTTGGATTTTCGAATGTCCAATGGTACTTCTTCCTTTTTACTTAGTTCAAAACAGTGTCATTTCCTCACAAATGCGGATAGAATCATAAGCAATATATGCTATGCTAAGTTATGTCGATGTGTAAGCCGCAGATGTAGGTAAACTTGACCTCAACAGATCTTGTTAACTTGACATCAACTCCAGAGCGAAAACATGAGCTCTCCTCCGCTTCACTGTGGTGAGCTAAAATATAATGAATACATACGGACATTTAAAAACCATACTAAATGTTATTTTAATTTATTAAAATCGAAAATATATCTCACAAGATTTGAATGAAAAGTTTATTTTCTTACTGATTACATTTCAAAGTTTTCAATAAATTACTGTCAAATAATAAAGAAGAACACTCGCTTTAGCATCGGTCAAATGTGTGTGTGTTTGTGTGAGTGTGTGATATTTAGAAATAAACAATAGACAACAGGGGATATGTGATGACAGATTTAATTTTTAGCTTTGAAGAGACTTTTAAAGATAAACATTATTCACATCATTTTGTTTACTGTAATTCAACAAAGTTACATCATATTTAACAGTGATCTAGTACAGAAAAAGATGAATTTGTAAAACCAGCTATGATTACAGTTTTATATGACCAAGTACAAGGTAGCTTTAAAATATCAAAAAACAAAAAAGAAATGTGATAAGAAGTTGATTCTTTTCTATTTTAAAATACATTGTTTTTCACTTTAAATGAAGAAGAGACCATTTTCAAGTTTTCTCGTTAGGTCACGGTTCGTCACATTAGTTTGCTGTTTCAAAAGAGAAAAATAGCACACCACGGTGTATTGCAGATAAGCGTGTTTGTCGCATGTATGCCCTGGAATATTAATATCAAGAAGAATTATGTACCAGATTTGACAAACAGCTCACAGGAAAGTGGTGACACTTTCCATATTTACAAGAATGAACATATATGTAAAAGTAATTCCTAGCTGATGAACTGAAATAAGATATTGCTGAGTGTCGTAAATGATCATATTTCATAACTGGGATGGACCTTGCCCGAATTTCAGTTGAAGTGACGTGATCTGAGTACAAACTGAAAGGAATGAGGCAATTCGAAAACGGTCTGTTAGATAAACGTTGATGCTGCATACAAAGAACATTTAAACTGAATTATTTCATATGTTGAAACATTTCGCTCTAGATACAGATAAATCATCTAAATATTCCAAAACAATCAATAAACATTCATACACATGATTTACATATTGTAAAATACCAAGTATACTCTGGCTTGAAAAATTTAGGTCTAATATACAGTGGAAGCTCGCATTAAGACCACAACACTTTGGATACCACATCGCATTAAGACCACAAACAGTCTGAATAAATATTAAATAAGTCCAGACCCTCACTTATTAGACAACCTCGCTAATCAGACCATTTTGAGTCTGTCAGTTAGGTGGTCTTAATAGCAAGGTTCCACTGTAACACCTTGCTAAGCAGACCACTTTGAGTCAATTAGTTGGTCTTAATAGCGAGGATTCACTTAAACACCTCCCTAACCAGACCACTTTGAGTCGGTCAATTAGTTGGTCTTAATAGCGAGGTTCCACTGTAACACCTCCCTAACCAGACCACTTTGAGTCAGTCAATTAGTTGGTCTGATTAGTGAGGTTCCACTGTACTTGATTTTAAAAACGACCACATTTTGCAAAATATCAAATTGCTGAATACAAAATTATAAAATATTTTCATAATAAACAAAAAATACCATAGTCGTGTGTTATATACGCTGTCATGATTTTCAAGCTATCAAAATTATTGTGCTCAGAAATTACAAACTCATTACAATATCACTTAAAAGAAAACAAAATGTTGTGCTTGACTGTAATGAATACATATTAAAAGACTAACTATTTACATGCATTTGAATATAAAAAAGTAAGTTTTGAACTTGAAATTTCAAAAGTCAGAGTCATTTTTCATCATTCTAATTCTTGTTTAAAAATCTATAAAATGTTTAATTTATAAATTCTAGAGACATTTCAGAGAAAAAGACATCTTTTTTTAAATGTATACTACTAAATCTAGGGCAGATTGGCTGGTTCTTAAGGAAAGCAATATTGCTCATTGCTACAAGGAAAGCCAAAATAGCATTTCTTCCTGTTAAAGAAATGTTATTACCCAGAATGCTGCATTAGACATGTCAGAGCGAAGTTTTCAATATACATTGTATCTGATGTTTAAATGAATTAGCCTTATGGAGACACCGAAAGGATCTTTATCAAAATGTTCCATATTTACAAAGGCCTTAGACTGAGAAAAAAATTAAAAAAAAATAACAACTGAAAGTGAACAATTTAAAATTTTCGTTTAATTAAGGACCTACATACTGATTTCACAAAATATCTTACAATTTATCATTTTATTATACACTTGGGCAATCACAATAATTCCTTAATATAGTCAAACTTGCATTAAATGCCACTTCTGTATAAAGGGCACCTGCCTATAAAGGCCTTTTAAACATAGCCATAGTTAACATATTTATAATTAATAAACCTCTTTATAAAGACCACCTGTCTAAAATGGCTACTTTTGCCTGTTCCCTTGAGTGGCCTTTATAGACAAGTTTGACTGTATCATAAAAAATCAATCTTTCAAGTACGAGCTTCCATAATTATGATAAAATCTATATGATACACAATACTACCAAATGATTTAATCAAAACATCATAAAACAAGAGGCCCAAGGGGCCTTAAGTCGCTCACCTGGCAAAATTGGTCAACATTGCAGAAAACATAAAAATATGTAAAAGATAAATAGCTAATAAACATAAAAAAACAGTAGGCTCATCGGGCCTTAATAATCACCTGAGTAAAATGTATTTTACTGACAATATACTGAAAAGCAACCAAAAGCATGACAAATTAATTGAAAAGGAGAATTAACTTGCATAAGGGTGGACTTGCCTTGTCGACATTCTATAGATCTTTCAAGATAATATGCAACAACAGTTGAAAACATGAGAAATCCATTTAAAAGGGGAAATAACTTTCACAAGGATCACCCTCACAATTTTTGTAGATCTTTGAGGTGACCACTGGATAATATGGAAAAACAGTCCAAAACATGAAAAAATCGACTTAAAAATAACTTCCATAAGGGTCAACCTGACAATTTTATTCCTGTTGACTTTTTCGTAGATCTTTGCATGCTGAACATTTTTGCTTCTTTCACTTTTACTCTACCTTTTATACTTTTCGAGATAATGTCAAAAAACATCCAAAAACACGAAAAATCCACTTAAAAGGGGAAATAACTCCCATAAGGGTCAACCTGACAATTTCGGCCCTATTGACTTTTTGTAGATCTTTGCGTGCTGAACATTTTTGCTTCTTTCAATCTCTTTCTATCTATCATACTTTTCAAGATAATAGGACAAAACTGTCAAAAACATGAGAAACCCTCTAAAAGGGGAAATAACTCCAAAAAGGGGCGTCCTGACAATTTCGGCCTTATTTGACTTTTTGTAGATCTTTGCATGCTGAACATTTTTGTTTCTTTCACTTCTACTCAACCTATTATACTTTTCAAGATAATGACCAAAAAACTCCAAAACATGAAAAATCCACTTAAAAGGGGAAATAACTCCCATAAGGGTCGACCTGACAATTTTGGCCTATTGATATTTTTATAGATCTTTGCATGCTGAACATTTTTGCTTCTTTCACTTTTACTCTACCTTTTTCAAGATAATGTCAAACAGAAGAAAACACATTTAAAGAAGAATTTTACATTTTGCCCCTTTTTGACCGGTTATGGGCCCCAAGGGGGCACGGCCACTTTTTTTTAAGACAACTTTAGATTGACTTCACTAGGGGATACTGTCTTCCAAATTTGGTTGAAATCTGACAAAATTGAATTCTAAACCAATTTCAGTGCCCCTAAGTGGGCCCCATTAATAGATGTTTTTTTTATTTTTTTTGCAAACTTTGTAGCCCATCCCCTATAGAGCCTCTATATTAAATAATAAGCCAATCCATACACTGGTTAGTGAGAAGTAGATATTTTAAGAAGTACATAATTTTACCACATTTTTGCTTCTTATGAGACCCCAAAAGGAAATAACCCCACAATTTTTACAAATTTGAAAAGCTTCTCATGGGGATGCTTTCTACCAAAGTGGGTTGATGTCAACCTAATGGTTCTTAAGAAGAAAACACAGAATTTTACATTATGCCCCCTTTTAGGGTCCAAATGGGGCACAGCCACTTTTTATCTTACACAAATTTAGATTGACTTCACTAGGGGATACTTTCTACGAAATATGGTTAGAATCTGACAAAATTGAATTTTTAACAAATCTCAGCAGCCCCTAGTGGGCCTCATTTATAGCGGATTTATTTTCGTTTGCAAACTTTGTTGCACATCCCCTATAGAGCCTCAATACTAAATATAAAGACAATCCACACACTGGAAGAAGAATTTTTTTTTTAAAAGTACACAATTTAAGCTTTTTTGCCCATTATGAGGCCCCAGGGGAGATAACTCCACAATTTTTGCAAACTTGAAGCAGCTTCTCATGGGGATGCTGCCTGTCAATTTTGGTTGATTTCAACCTAATAGTTCTTCAGAAGAAAACATTTAAAGAAGAATTTTACATTTTGTCCCTTTTTAACCCCTTATGGGGCCCCAAGGGGGCATGAGCACTTTTTTTACACAAATTTAGATTGAATTCACTAGCGGATACTATATACTAAATTTGGTTGAAATCTGACAAATCTGAAATTTTTACCAATTTCGGGGCCCCTTATTTATGGCAGGAATTTTTTTTGCGTTCACAAACTTTGTAGCCCATCCCCTATAGAGCCTGAATACTAAAAATGAAGTCAATCCATACACTGGTTCATGAGAAGATTTTTAAGAACTACACAATATTACCATTCCCCCCCCCCCCTTATGAGGCCCCAAGGGGAGATAACCCAACAATTTTCGCAAACTTGAAGCTACTTCTCATGGAGATGCTTCCTGCCAAATTTGGTTGAAATTGGCCCAGTGGTTTTTGAGAAGTTGTTTAAATCAACATTTTATGGGAGCCAGCCTGGCTCAGTCGGTAGCGCGCTCAACTCTTGATCGTGAGTTCGAGTCCAACCGGGGACAGGGTGGTTTCCTGTCCTGCGGATGAGACAGTAAAAACCAAGGTCCCGTGTCACAGTAGGTGTCGGCACGTTAAAGAACCCTCACTGCTCAATGGCCGTAAGTGCCGAGCATAGGCCAAAATTTAAAGCCCTTCACCGGCATTTGGTGACGTCTCCATATGAGTGAAAGATTCTTGAGTGGGATGTTAATCAACAACAAACAAACAAACAAACATTTTATGGACGGCGGACAACAGATGAGGGGCCATGTCAAAAGCTCACAAAAAGCTAACAATAAACAGCAGGAAAATGATTTATCCTCTCATGGTGCACAGTCTCACTATACATCATCTCATACATGTCGAGTGTCATTCCTCAACATGACAATTGTCACTACCAAGTCAATTTTGGTGATTTAGCAAATTTGGTTTTATAAAACATTTGACAATGTAAATTTTCTTAAAGCATGGAAGAGTAAAAATTGCAAATCCAAATCGGGATGGGAATAGGTGTTTGGAAGGAGTTAGTGCCCCCTGTTACCATGCTACACCCGTCACAAATATTCCATGGAGAAGCAAAACATTTTTGAAAGTCTAAGCACAATGCAGGACGTCAGACAGAAACAAATCACGAAAGGTCTTGAGTTTAAACATGGTTTATTGATTCAAAATGAACAAAAGGATTGTACGCAAGTTATTGCTGGTGATATATTTCCTCACCTCTCTCACTCAGGTGATCTAAAAATTTGAATCTTTATAAATTGATGACATTTGACTCATTAACCCCTGAAAAACAATGGCCTCTTCATAATCAATTACTTAGACCAGTCCACATGTGTCTAGGGGCAAATGAGTTAAGGAATGAAGCAATGTACTGCTGCTCCAATGTTTATATTACTAAAAGTATGGCATTGTACAACACTGCAACAATTGCTCAGAGTACACTGAATATGCATCATGTACATGAATGATAAACCCTTAAAAATGGTTCATTTCTTGTGCCAATTTCAAGTAATTTACATCTAAAATTTTTAATTACGAAGAATTTAAAATCTAATAATTTATGAGAAGCATACTTAGATTTGGTCAAGGCTGAATATCAATATTAAATCATAGCAAAAATGACAAAAATGACATACCATATTATACAAAACTTGTTTTCCCGCTTTCTTCTATGTCAACTGTGTTATTATAGGATATTTTCACATCTCTTTACTTAAACCTATTTGTGTGTATGTTTCTTTTGGTTTCATTTGCTTCTAAATTCTTTTTTCTCTCTTGTCATTCTCTCAAATAGATTAAACATGCAAATTTTGCTTTCATCTATTACTCATGATATGGCTAAGTGCCTAGAAATACACAGGTAAAGGAGCATAATATGATTCCATATGTTTACAAACAATGGATAAAGCATAATATGATTCCATATGTTTACAAACAATGGATGAAAAACACATGAAAACATGTCCTGGATATATGATTGTCATGTTATAAAAATGTGAGAATCATGATTTTACTGTTTTTCATATTAATGTCAAAAAAAAAAAAAAAATTACTCATATACAATATTTTTGTTGGTTTTTTTATATTTAAAACATGCTTTCATGTGGTTTTAACATGTGAATAGTTAACCCATTCACCCCTAAAGACACATTTGGACTGATCTAAGCCATTGATTTACAGTAGAGTCCATTATTTTTCAGGGGCTGATGAGTTAAGAACAGTTGCTATGTTTCCAGTGTATAGTACTAAAATTTTGACAAAGGTTTCAAAAATGTTGATGTAGATAAGTGTACAAAAACCAATTCAATGGAAAAAAAGGTTTTTAAAAAGTTCAAACCTTCAAATCAATTACTGTATTTATCACAAATGTTCAATACAGAGTAGAATTTTTTGTTCATTAAAATGAATAATCTTCTAAAAATGTAAACATTCTCCTAAATTCATGGTTTAATCGGTATATTGATAATGAATGGATTGTTGAAATTTTAAAATAAAATTGCAAATATTTTCTCAAAGTTTAATTAGTAGGTTGTATGAATGAAATTTTGCACATAAGTAGGTAAAGGTATATCTAAACAGGTAGATTTGAAAAAAAAAAAAAAACATGTACAAATATGATCTGTCGAAACACATATACAATTAAAAAAAACACACATGTAAAAAGAGAATTCAGACTATATGGTTTTATCGCATTCCAGCTTATACAATATTCCCTTCCATCGCTATTTCCACTTAAAACATTACATTTTACCAAAAACAGAGGAGTTTATAATGGTTTTCAATGATAAAGAGATGCTTACTCTGGCTATACATAGGTTTTATAGGATTTTGGTGTATATATGTACATATTTGGCACCAACATTGAATATATTAATAAATATCTGATAAATAGTTAAACTCTGATATTATAACAGGTAAAACACAACCCATAGATCTCTCTACAACTTAACAACTTGATACAATATATATATATATTATATACATACGTTGAATAAACAACTTGTGATTGCCATTGACAGTGTAGCTGGCAGTTCAGGGCCTGAAGGTCACCAAATTGACACAATACTCAAACTCAACTTTTAAATCAATATTTCACTAAATTGTCGTTGTAAAACGTCTGGATTTGTGTGAGTAAGAAACATATTTTTATTTTTCATCATTCGCATGTAAATTTTTGCATCACACTTATGATTTATTTTCTTTTACAAAAAATGAATAAATATGTTGAGTACAGTACTCAAAATTTGAGTATATACTCAAACAATTTTTCAATATTCCTGAAGTTTTCTTCAAATGAGAAACAACTTTCATCATTATTTACAATTGTATGCCATCAATATGCAAACATGTCTAGTTACAGAATACATTTTGCATGTTTTACCCTAAAATCATGAAAAGTTAGTTGAGCTTTAGTACTCAGTAAATGTGATGACTTCAGGCCCTTATTGACCCTAAAATTGACAGTTCAGTGTATTGATAACAAAGGCAATGACTGTCACTATCTACATAAAAAAAGGAACAGACATGGGTTCTTTTAGCAAAGAGATTAAAAGTCAAAGGAGTTGTGGAAATTCAAATAATGCTAAAGGCTGAAACTAGCAATGTAACCGAAAGTTAAATCTGACTTTAGCACAGTCTAGTCTAGTGTTAATAAAGCTGCTAGCAGACAAGACAGACTTTAGCAGCATGCCCGACAGCCAAATCTGAATAAAAGACACTCAAGGTCAAGACGAGGACGTCTAATCCTAGCATGTCTAATGGTAGGCAAGGCTGACATTGAAAATATTGTATACCTGGAAATTTTCGCCCCCGTTTAATTTTTGCCAAATTTGGTCCTTAAATGAGAGGGCAAATTTAACATGAAAGCGAAATTTTCAAGCTAAATAATTCAAGCACAAACATACGTGCCATCCATGAAACTATGGTGACAGAGGGCGAATTTAGGACGGTGTGAATATTTTTTCTGTGTTTAAAAGGGCAAAAATAACCAGGGGCGAAAATTTCCAGGTATACAGCAGTTAAATTTAGCCACACAGCAATCAATCATGGTCATTGCCAAGCTCTTTGCCTTTCTATTGTATAATCATTTCACGAAGGACATATTACATTAACACATTCCTTATTAGATTTAGAACTTAAATTCTGAGGCATTCTGGTCAAACTTCAATTTAAATATAAATGTATTGACAACAATGACCACAAGCATCATCTGATCTTGCCAATCATCTGTCACATCCAAGTTCCGGCACCATAAAACTTGATTGATAAGTTACATAAGTCTGAAAATATTCTCAACTTGACCTGTTCGGCCAATCAAGTTTCAGGATAAGCCAAAATTTGAGAAACGTTTTCAGACTTAAGTAATTCTTAGATTTAGATTTGATGGTGCTAGGCTGATGTTCTGCCAATAACCAAAACAAACCTGTCTATCTTAAAATAAAAAAAATGTGTGAAGGTAAAACATATTATCTTGTACTGACTCCATGGATTTTCATTGTTCAATATTTTGGTTTTTTTTTACAGAAAAAAAGTCTGTCACCCCTTCTGATTTTAATTGACCTCCTGTTTGTAAACATGTGCCAATTTATCTTGGACAACTATATTTATATTCAACTAATTAAGTAATTACTGAAATCATAGATTTACGTGAAAATAAAGAAATATTTTGACCATGCTTTTTGACAGTTGGTGAAAAGACCGTCTATCTAAACACACAGATGAAAAAAAAACAAACAAAAAACAAGTCATGTGTAAGTTGTACTTATCATATGAAAAAAATGATACTAGAACAGGTAACAGTCACACTGTGGTCAAATGGCTCTCTAAAAGTACTTATGCACTTTGTTTTAGTTAAGAACCAATAAAGCATGTGTGCAAAAAAGAAAATCCTATAAAATTTGAAATAACATTCTATCCTGAAAATACAAATTGTAATCTTCTAAGTAAGGAAACAGAATGACCTTAATTTGATTTCAAGGTAAGTTGATTAATTCTATTGTACATGAATCACAAAGACTGGTCTAAATGAAATTTGAAGGGTCAATGATGCTGACCAGTCTTAGAATGATATCTGAGGTACATTTTGGTGATTTCTCGAAGAGGGAACTTGAGGTAAATAAAAGAGACCAGTAAAAACATGAAATCTATAGAAATGGATCAAAATGTGAGGTAAAAAATGCGTGACAAGACAATATGTAAAATAATGACATCAGACATGAAAAAAAATTATATTCATTACAGCAAATTTGTGATAAAGGCTATCAACCAGACAAAATATGAGGTCAATTTTAAATTATAGTGACCAGACAAAATATGAGGCCAATTTTAAATGAAAGTAACCACACAAAATGTAAGGTCAATATTAAATGATAGCGACCAGACAAAATATGAGGTCAATTTTAAATGAAAGTAACCACACAAAATGTAAGGTCAATATTAAATGATAGCGACCAGACAAAATATGAAGTCAATTCTAAATTACAGTGACCAGGTCAAATGTCAGGTCAATATTTATTTGAAGTGCCCATTCAAGGTGTGAGGTCAAAGTTGAATGACAGCTAACAGTCAAAATGTGAGGTAAAAAAAAACAACATCAAATATAGTGACCAGTCAAAATAAGACATCGGGATAAATATTCAGGGATTGGTGACACAAACCCTTTGGATACAAAACACAATAATTATAAATTTTCTTTTTCATAGTAGTACATCTTCTACATTTTCTACATATACAAAATTAAAGTATTTGGTTGAAAGTTAATTTAAACTTGTTCATGAAAGAGAAGTATTGATTTATATAAAAAATTTGTTCCGAGAAAAATAAGCTTGAAAAAAAAACCATGCAAACAATTTTCAATCCTGAGGGAAGAACAAACATTTGCTAAAAATAACTGACTTTACAACATCATTGATTTGTAAAAACAAATCAGCTGACATCAGTTGAGGAAGGTATATATTGCATCGTCAACCTTTAAATGAAATATGAGTATCAACTTTACCTCTCCAAAAAAACATATGGTCATATCAGAAAATAACGAGGCCTGGACCCAATAGCGAAAATAATTATTCTCAAAACTTTAAACAACTTCATGACCTAGATAATAAACTAGTAATATTCATGATTTTATGGGGAAAAAAATATCTGTTAACAAATCTTACAATATCTGTACATACCTCTTAAGAACCGGTCAAGACTGACCATTGTAAACTGTGCGTAACCTCTATTGCCTACAACTACGGGTAACAAGAATATAAATTGATTATAACAACATAAACAGCCCTGTACCAATAAGTTGGTATTGCCCTATAAACAATATTAGTGGCCCTACTCACAGTTCTTGCCCTGTAACCTTAAAGTCACAAAACAATACAACCTTCTACCCCCCCATATATCCCAAAAAAAGAATTTGCCCGCCAGTCTGGGTTATTCTAAAATGGTAAATGGGGTTCGGAAAAGCTATGTCAAGATAATGGCAATGGGTATCTGGTTTCATGACGTACACAATAGTGTACGAGACATTTCTTTAAGGGATTACTATATAGCAATTTACAATTGCATTTCCAACATGTGATAAATTAGTTACTGACTTAAATATCACGAACATTACCATTAGCAACCAGTTTACAAGAACACATATTTTTTGTTTAGTGTCTTATGCCAAACTCAACAAGTTTTCAGTCATGTGGTGGCAGCCAGTTTCTAATGGTTTATTAAAGAACCAAGCTACAATGTATCGTGTAAAAAGTACTGGCCTGCCACAAGGAAACTGGCAAACTCGAACCTGAGATGACAAGAGGTGAGAGAGACTTCATAGAAATCGGATACAGAAAGTCGCTATTCCACATGTCCAATGTAAGCTGGGTGCAAAGTAAACTCAAACTAAATTGGACTAAGTAACTCAAAACCACAGGCTGGTGTCAAAAAACTGACAGGGAACAACAAATACGAAGATATTATAATAGTGCACATGCTGATAACAAAAAAAATAAAAATAAATAATACAGTGTAACTTAAATGAGTCAAATTTCTTGATGTTTCCAGTCACAAATAATTTTGTTATTCAACACTACTTATTAAAAATTTATGATTCAAACTTTTATGAGTCGAATTTCTCGATGTTTCAAATAAAGTTTTGGGCCCACTTATATATAAACATCGAAAAAAAATTGGAACAAATAATTTGAAGTAGAAATTTACATGTGTATGGAAGCGTTGCACGACAATTTTTCTCCTTCTCATGAACACTCAATGTTTGAGTTTCACGAACATTAAGTTAATTTCAGCATTAATTATTAGATTTCATGTCTTATATGGTTTCAAAGAAGTCAAATACGTCTTATAAAACCTCTGAAATTAAAAATCTATCATTCTCATTTACCATTCTCGAGTCAAAGTCTCGATATTTTGAACTTTTCTAGGTGGTCCCTTGACATTCGACTCATCAAGGTTTGACTGTAGTTTGTCATTTTGTATATGTTGAGTGTCTCAAAGCTTTTCCAGAAAAAATGTGCATGTACAATAACAAAATAGAAAATAATTAGATGGACATATACTGATGTGATGCATACAAACATACTCAAAACAAACTGAAGAATACAGCAGAATTTACATAACCTTAAATCAACTTGAACCCTCTCCCCATTACTTTACCGTTTACTATAAATAACTACAGTGAAACCTGTATATAGGGGCCACCCTAGATGCCAGAAAATATTGACCTTAAATGTGCAGGTGACCCTTACACACAGGTTAAATTAAGTTGAAGTATGCAGTCAAGGGACTTAAAAAAAACTGGCCTTTATAAACAGGTAATCCTTATATAGAGGTGGCTGCTATAGCAGGTTTTACTGTATATATAAAAGTAAACCTACAGTTCCCACAATGTACCAAAAACAATCATCACGCTCATTGAACAAAAATGTAGATTTGTTTACACTTAAATTTGGAACATGATTTGTTTACAGATGGTCTGTGATAAACAAATGACATTTTTACTCACTTTGACATGCTCTCTTTGGATTTACACAAAGCTTAAAAAACTAGAATAAGGTCCAATTATCAATGGTCATAGAGAAAAAAAAACTGTCCAGTTACGTCACATGGTACATGATATTTGTATGTTATTTGAAAAAATGAGAAAAAAAACCCCAAATTTTGTCAAATATATTTCAAATGAGACAGAGATGACAGCCATTATATGATTAACAGAATCTTACATGGGTGTGTTGATTGGATAAGAAATTAATGGTAAAGATCTGGTTGTCCAATCAGAGGGTTCCCGCAGGATTGGACTTCCAAATTCTTACCACGACGGCTGGGATTTTCATTTCTACTCAACACACCCATGTTTGATTATTTTTCTCCCACGCTTCAAATGTATGTTTATTCATGCATTGTATACTCATTACATAGCAGCCATATAATAGTGCTACATCATAAAACATCATAACGCATACAGCTTATCAGTACCCTAAGGGTTGACATGGAAATGATTCCCCGTAAAAAGGAAGGAAAAATCTGTGAACTATGGGAAAATTAAAAGTCTGTCCCTTATAAATTAGATTTCACAGCACAGTTGTAATAGATCTCTATAAATTTTAGTAGTACATCTCATCTGATACTAACACAGCACCACGGCTTGTAATTACTTGATAACCTAATTAGCACTCGATTGTTTAATCTCAAACATAGCTACAATAATGGACATTTCCATACACATCTTAACCATATTTATACACAAAGTACAAAAAAATACAACAACTAATGTATAAGTAGTTCAAAGTTTCTAACACACAATGCCATTTATCGTAAATCTCTACTAATAAACAAAAATTGCACGTCAAGATCTCTGTTGACGAAGAAAATGTCTGTGAGCTAAAGCTTCGTCTGCTGTGAGCGGTCTAGCATCACTGCTGATCCTTTGTATAACTGGCTGTACGGACGGCCTCCGCCTTCCGACCTGAAGTTTGGGGTTTTTAGGTGCCTCCTGAACGTCCGACTGTATGACACTCAGTCGACCGTCAAGGTCACATGACCTTTGATTACTTGGAATCTCCTGTGATTGGTCACTTTCTTTTTCTTTCTCTGCTGTATCTGGGTCGTATTCTGGTACAACTTGTAGTGGTCCAGAAAGTGATGACATTGCTCTCCTGAAAAGATCATAAAAAAGTTGCACTAAATTTAATCTTCATTTTCAACAAATCAGATATGGATTAACCAAGTGTCCAAAAAGTAACTCTTTCCCTAAATTTCATGAAATATTATTTGTTAATTTTTGATAATAATTGTTTTTAGTAACTAAAAAAAAAAATGGTGCATTGTTAAAGAAAAACTGCATCTCCAACTAAGATGCTCAAGGGAGAGAAAAAGCTACTGTCCAAGACCAGAAACAGACTACACTGTGACCAAAAGACAAACTGGTACAGTAAAAAGTCAAATTAAACTTTTCGGCTATTTATATTGTTTAAGTTGAACTAATTATGTCCAACATATAACAGAAAAAAAAAGTCTAAGTGAACATAAAAATGATGACCATGGAGGAATACATTTAACAGGCATGTAAGACTTAAGCATTTAAATTTTGGACCCTATGGGGCTGAGCTTAATTGTCCCATTATATCAGGAAAATATCTTACTAAGTTCAATTAAGCATTCTATGAGTATTGATGAATACATATACATCCCCTGCCTGTGACTTAAGCCATAATTTAGTTCAAGGTGAGCTTTTACAAAACTTAAACCAAAGTATTAACTAGACTGACTGTCAAAACCTATTGTTCCCCTTCCTAGAGATCCACCAATAGAAATTTAATAAAAACTTAGTGAACTAGGATATGGACATGTAAGATATTTAAGGCTCTTTCATATGCTGACATTAAATATACGTTTATCCCACCCGAGAGATCACATAACCCTGTAAAACCCTTGGCTTACAGAGGGTTTTACAGGATTTTGTGACCCCGAGGGTGGAATAAATGTATATCTAATGACAGCAAATGAAAGTGTACTTTTCTCTCATGCATTTTCATAAATAAAAGCTCATATCCTAATTGTTAATGTGAAATTGTCACCATTTTGAAAAAATATATCTTTTTTTTTTAGTGACAAAGCCTGGAAATTTTAACATTTTTGAAATCCTGGACCCTGTAAATGGCAACGTTGTAGCACCAGAATTTGAATATCAACCCGTAATTTTACCTTTTGAGGGTGTTATGCATAGTTGCTTGATAGCAGCAGTAAAGCAACAATTTAGGTCAAATGGCAAAATGACCAAACATTATGCAACAGAAAATAGTGCAAAGCCTAGTCTTTAATACTTTTGTACAACATGATAATATACATTTTAGCAATGATGTAATTCAGAAATCAAAGCTTTGATAGATAAAACAAAATGTTATTCATTCTAGAGATACAAGTAGAGTTGAGTTCACAGATTCAAGTGACGTCACATGTGTACAATTTGAGAATATAATTCCATACAACTCTTTGGAAGGTTAGCGATTAACCTACTACTCACGTATTATAACAGTGGATCACAGGCTATAGACGAGAAAGCCTACCGATGACAGAATTTGGCAGAAGAGATAGCGGTGTTTTAGCCTAGGAAGCCTAAGCCATTATTTTAAATGTAAATGCTAAATATATTTGGAGCAATTCATTCACATAAGCATAATTTTGAGGTGAAATTAACAGGCCGACCTGTATGCTTCGTCTGGATAACCCAACATTGAACTTGAAGTTGAAGCATTGTGGTATAGATCTACTGTCAGTATCAAAGGCATTGGGCTAGAGTTTAGACTGACATATATATTTCTATATCAGTATGACTTTGAAATGTTTCAGAGTGCAGTACACGTAATTATTGGCATAATGTGACGACCGGTTATATACTTTATATTATTGGGGAAGTTGTTGTCTTTTTTTGTGTCATTTTTGGTCTAGCCAGATTTACACACGGTTCATTTATAGAAAAATAAATATTCATACGCATATCATGTGATATGTAATATACATGTCAAGTGATATGAAATACACACAGATCAACCATAGGGGTATTGTATGGGCCTACTCTATGTTATATAGGCAGGTATGAGAGAAAAAAATAAACTTGTGAAAATTTCACAAAACAGTTTTGAAAATATGGATTCAAGATGAGAACATTTCAATTAACAATAATGATACTGACCACTTCTCAATGGTTCTATCTAGAGCGGACAGAACCTGAACAGCTGTAAGTCTTTTTACAGGGTCCAGTACAAGTAAATTCTTTATAATCAATTTGGTATCTTCTGACACACGACCATCACTAAAATGATAAATAAAAAAAAAAGTCAAAATTTTATGGCACGGACATGAATATTTTCATATTTCAAACTCTTTTTCTCTCTGATCTTAAAAAGAAAACTTTCAAACTCTCTTTTTTCTGATCTTTTAAAACAACTTAGTCCCATATCAGTATTTCTTATATCTGCACCATCACCCAATTTTGAGCCAGTGGTTTAGGAAAGGGTCCTTACAACATAGCCAATGAAATGCCAGAAAACAATGAATTCTGTCGGATGTTATATTTCTTGTTTTGTAGATTTTTTGCACTGGAAACAAAAACAGCAGCTCTTGCCTATGCTCATTCTCACATCTTTTGAATTTCCCATATATTCAAACTGAAAACATGAAGTACATTACCCAATGATGAAAGTACAAATGTAGTAATACAATGAAATAATGGGGAAAAGCAGATAAATAAGTTAGATATTTGACATAGATAGATCGATATGGTGGATAGGTCAAGGTCCTTTGGCAAAAATATATCAAACTACAGGGTGTACTTTAGTCTTCATTCTGAAAGTCCAAGTTGCAAAATTTTGTTTATATACAAATACATATATATGTACACACACACACACACACACACACACACACATATATATACACACACATGTATATATTTGTTTTTTTTTGGGGGGGGTGATACAAGCCATATAACATGGTCCTGTAACCAGAAAGAGAAACTTCCAAGGAAAATCCTTGGAATAAAGTCTGTCACACACCTAACATATAGAATAACAAAGTCTGTCACACACCTGACATATAGAATAACAAAGTCTGTCACACACCTGACATATAGAATAACAAAGTCTGTCACACACACCTGACATATAGAATAATAAAGTCTGTCACACACCTGACATATAGAATAACAAAGTCTGTCACACACACCTGACATATAGAATAATAAAGTTTGTCACACACCTGACATATAGAATAACAAAGTCTGTCACACACACCTGACATATAGAATAATAAAGTTTGTCACACACCTGACATATAGAATAACAAAGTCTGTTACACACACCTGACATATAGAATAACAAAGTCTGTCGCACACCTGACATATAGAGTAACAAAGTCTGTCGCACACCTAGCATATAGAGTAACAAAGTCTGTCACACACACCTGACATATAGAATAATAAAGTCTGTCACACACCTGACATATAGAATAACAAAGTCTGTCACACACACCTGACATATAGAATAACAAAGTCTGTCGCACAAACACTGCCTGCATATAGAGTAACAAAGTCTGTCACCACACACCTGACATATAGAATAACAAAGTCTGTCACACACCTGACATATAGAGTAACAAAGTCTGTCACACACCTGACATATAGAATAACAAAGTCTGTCACACACCTGACATATAGAGTAACAAAGTCTGTCACACACAGAGACCTAACCTGACATATAGATAATAACAAAGTCTGTCACACACCTGACATATAGAATAACAAAGTCTGTCACACACCTGACATATAGAATAACAAAGTCTGTCACACACACACCTGACATATAGAATAACAAAGTCTGTCACACACCTGACATATAGAATAACAAAGTCTGTCTCACACACACCTGACATATAGAATAACAAAGTCTGTCACACACACCTGACATATAGAATATAGAGTAACAAAGTCTGTCACACACCTGACATATAGAATAACAAAGTCTGTCACACACACCTAGCATATAGAGTAACAAAGTCTGTCACACACCTGACATATAGAATAACAAAGTCTGTCACACACACCTGACATATAGAATAACAAAGTCTGTCTGTCACCACACCTGGACATATAGAATAACAAAGTCTGTCACACACACCTGACATATAGAATAACAAAGTCTGTCACACACCTGACATATAGAATAACAAAGTCTGTCACACACACCTGACATATAGAATAACAAAGTCTGTCACACACCTGACATATAGAATAACAAAGTCTGTCACACACACCTGACATATAGAATAACAAAGTCTGTCACACACCTGACATATAGAATAACAAAGTCTGTCACACACCTGACATATAGAGTAACAAAGTCTGTCACACAACTGACATATAGAATAACAAAGTCTGTCACACACACCTAACATATAGAATAACAAAGTCTGTCACACACCTGACATATAGAATAACAAAGTTTGTCACACACCTGACATATAGAATAACAAAGTGTTCCACACATGTAGCCCCATTATATGGCTGTCTGGATTCTACAGTGTTTCAACTCATATCATCAATTAACGAATCAGTTAAAGTTTATCAGAAAATGTTGTAAACACACTTACTTAGGTAAGGTGAACTCTGCAGCCTTTATCTTCCTGAACAATTCCTGTGGGACACTATCATAAAATGGAAATTGTCCATATAACATTGTGAATAGGACAACTCCTAGTGCCCAAAGATCACTTGGCTTTCCAAGGTACGGTTTCCCTGAAATTTTAGAATCAACATTGAATGTACTAGAGTGTGCTACAGTACATAAATAAAATTTCTGAAACTGTTTACATTTTCTGTAGCATTTGATTAAAATATAATTCTTTATTACTAATTCGATATTTCCAGTGGATGGTATTCTCTACAAAGTCATGACTATAAATGTAATCGTAACAAGCTCCATGTGCTGCAATCACCTGTGATAGTTATATCTTACGTACAGCAGGCTTTAACACACTAGGTGACATAATCTCTCTTTCATTGACTAAGCCACCCCTATCACACAGTTAAAGGAGAAATTAGATGTCTCTTTGATTTTCTAAAACTTGACAAAATCAGCAACTAATAACACAGTAGAACAGTCTCCATTTATTTCTTCCATTTCCTGTTTACTTATACATTTGTACAGTTTGAGACTGATCTGAACACAGTGGAAACCTGTCTAAAGAGACCACTGTCATAAAAGGCCATATTCTGAAAACCATTTGGCTAATTAATTTTTTAAATAAAACCTCTTTTGATAGACCACCTGTCTTGAGAGATCACATGATCAGTGTTTCTAAAGACAGATTCTACAGTATTAGAATATGACATACAGCCTCTACCTGAAAATGAGTGCAAAAGATGATCTGCGGTTATCATATGATGATGAGAAATATCAAATCATACCATTTACTATGCCTCATTATGTGATTGTATATGTACACTTTATGACAGATTGATCTCATATGGCTAGTCGGTGCTTGTTTGAAACCCTCTGGAACCTAAGATTATGGCGGGGAGGGGGGAGCAGAGGTTCCCAGTTTATTTGCACAAGGCTAGAGTTCTTTTGCTGGGTACAAAGTAACCATATTTTTTTCTCCTCAATCATTAAAAAATGACATCAACTGCATAGCTGAAAATTTCTGTTTGTTCTTAATAAAGCATAAAAACTTTCCAAAATATTAATAAACCTTTTTCAAGTTGTTCCTTTCCCTCATGGTTTGTGATAATAGCATACAGGTTCAGAGAAAACCTAAGCTGATTATGTGGGGAAGAGGTTGTTCCTTTCCCTTATGGTTTGTGATAATAGTATACAGGTTCAGAGAAAACCTAAGTTGATTATGTGGGGAGGGGGGTGTTCCTTTCCCTCATGGTTTGTTGTAATAGTATACAGGTTCAGAGAAAAACCTAAGCTGATTATGTAGGGTGTGTGTGTGTTCCTTTCCCTCATGGTTTGTTATAATAGTATGTACATGTACATGTTCAGCAGTTGCAGCCGTAGAATTGACAACGGATGGTGGTATGCTGGTTTTGGCATTATAACAGGGGAATTATAATGGAGGAAATCTGTTCTTCAAAAAATAGTGGCAATACATGTGGGTTTGGCGTTACAACAGAGGCGATATATCAGGGGTGAACTGTATACCATACGATGACGATAAACAAATGTTTACTGATGCCTTACCATTTAGTACATCTGGACTGATATAGGCGGGACTTCCTCTCTGATCCTTCAAAAGGTCATTCTCCGATACAAGGTGTTTACCCAAACAAAAATTAGTTATTATGATTCGTCTTGTTCTTTTGTTTATTACCATGTTACCTAATTTCAAGTCTCGGTGCACTATATTTTTCTGTCAAAAAGAAAAAAAAAATCAAATTGAATTAAAGATGGAATGCATAATAACAGTACAAGTAGAACAATAGCAAATGTTTATTGAATAGATAAAACACAGTTCATATTATACCATCTGAAAACATCATGAGGTTCTTACACAACTGATTTTGAAAATGAGGCAAGGTAGGTAGGGATTTTATTTTATGTTTTTTAAATTTCAATTCCTATATGGGTGGAATTTTCATGTTATGTTTTTAGGGACCTTCATGTCCTTTGTAACTCCATTAACATATAAAATTTTCTTTTGAATGTATTCATGCATCAATGTTCAATTTTGTCCAAAGTAAGACAAAGTCAAGATTCCATGGAACTGCTTTTTTGGCCTGCGATCATTATTATTATAAGTATGTTCTCGGGTAACTCAGCTTTACATCGGATGCTCTGCCTACCAGCATGTTAAAATTCATTTGTAGGCTATTATAAGGAGGGAGAAATTTATAATTGATTTAGTGACTTGATTCCCTGCCTTATCTATAAACCCCAGAACTGAAGGTCACTTATTTTATTTCCTTTATTTTCAAGATGAAATAATTTGTGGAGATTTATTACCTGTCTGAAACTTTTATTAAATACATACATTATATACTTGTACATCAGTGTGGATTATTGGCAGCGAACCAAACTTCAAAAATTCATTTGTCAGGAGGGAAAACCTAATGAGTTGCTAAGTTGGGCATAAAATTTTTCCGTACCTCTGGCTAAGGTAAACTTAATATATCATAACAAGAGCCAAGAGCCTATGTTAAGGCATTGTCCCTTTATGGTCCATGGAAGGAAAATCAACAAAGGGGCATAACTCTGTAAATAAGGGGCAAGAGGACCTGTCTGGGTATATGGCAATCTGTCCAATCAAGGGGTATATATATACATCTACAATATATGGTGAACATATGTTAAGGCATGGTCACTTTATGGCCTGGTCCATACAAAGAAAGTAAAAAAGGGACATAGCTCTAAGAATATGGAGGCTACATGTACCACATATGGTATAAGTAGATTAAGGAATGACTGCTTTTCAATCCTAATAAGGGAAATAAAAAGAGGCATAACTCTGAAATAAGGGGGAGGGGGCACAAAAAAAAAAACTTAACCTACCCTATGTAAATTTTCTACAACTCTGACTATATCATAAAATATCACAATGGCTTCTTTCTCGGACAATTTCTTCTCTCTGATGACATAGTGTTGAAGGTTATCTAAATCCACATTTTTATTACTGAAGTCATGCGATATCAGACAGTCCAAGACCAGACATAGTCTTTTCTTCTTTCGCCCTGTATATTCTATGTGACCCCAGGTATCTAGTGTGTCTTTTTCTTCCCATGCCTCATCCTGCAAAGAAATGGGGAAAAAATTATGTTTTACAAATTAAACAAATGGGATAAATCTATTACTGTGTACATCAGCCATGATAAAAATACTCTTGTCCTATAGAATAATAGGAAAATTACGATGTACAATAAATACTACAGTACCAGCATATTTCAGTCTACAAAAAAAATGGGGAAAATTACAGTGCATCTCATTCTACAAACAAGAGTTGTCAGAAGACTACAAAGCTCGCCAAAAATGGGTTTAAAATTTCAAAATACGTTGTTAACCCTCAACTGTCAGGTTTTATGGTCAAGGTATGGTAAATATTTTGATTGCTTCAGCTCAGGTTAAAGTTTTTGAAAAGTTGGTCAAAGTTCAAGGTCAAGGTCATAAGTCAAGGTACCAGATGAAAGGTCTGGTCATAAGAAAACTAAATGTGAAATATCAAAGCCTATCAGTCATGGCTTAAAAGATATAGCTAAGGTTTAAGTTTTTGAAAAGTAGGTCAAAGTCTAAGGTCAAGGTCACTAAGTCAAAAGTCAAGGTACCAAAAAATGCTAGAGGTTATAAGGAATCTACATATGAAATATCAAAGCCCTGTCCCTTGTGGTTAAAGTTTGTCTTCGGATTCCGATGACAACAACACTGGGGGTATGACATTAACTCTCTGGATTTTCTTTCAGGTGAGTTAAAAATTGGTGAAAATAAAAACATAACTCTTTCTACAAAAGAATGGGCAAAATTACAGTACATTTCATTCTATAAAAGAATGGGGAAATTATATTGTAACTCTTTCAACAAAAGAATGAAGAAAATTAGAGTGTACATCATTATACTAGAGAATGAGGGAATTTAGAGTACATCATTCAACTAAAAAATGGGGAAAATTAGTGTACCTTCAGTGGGAAAATTAGTGTACCTTCACTGGAAAAATTAATTTTCATCTCATTTTAAGAACTCCTGTACGAATGTAAATGTACCTTATCTATAACATTTACTATTTTATTTTTTACAGTTGATCTCTACAAAGTTAATCATCAAACACATTAGAACCTTGACTTACAGACCACTCAATTATACAAAGAAAAGTTGTATTCTACGGTGGTCTCTAAAACGAAAATTATAATCTGATGTACAGTTTTGGAAGATTCTATTACAGGGAAAATCCAAATAATACCTTGAAGAGTCCATGATGATGCACAACCCCATCTTGATGGTGTAAAAGAGATAGAAGGGAGTATTCTGTGTGTAGAAGCATCTTCCCTTGTTTACTGTCTTGTGTTTCTTTACCCGGTTCCTCCAGTGTCAGGATCTACCAAATTACAAAATATACGTCAGAATGTATTCTTGTCATTGTTCACGTACTTATACAATGTATGTAAGAGATGTTCAAATGTCAAACATATGGGTTATATACATGTACTACTGTAGAACCTGTCTTAAAAGACCACCGGTCTTCTGAGACCACATTCTGAATACTATTGAGTTAAATGATACTAAATAAAACCTCTTTTGATGAGAGCCCACCTGTCCTAAGATACCATATTTCAGTGGCAGCTGGGGTGGTCTCTAAAGTTAGGTTCCACTGTACAATCCTAAGATTTATACTCAGTAAAAACCGTCCATATTCCATACTTACCAGACAAATATATTTCCCCAGGTGTCTACAAGCTTGTATACATTTTATACAAAAGCTAAATGTACATTTTTTACCTTAAATACAAAACCAGCTAATACAAATATATATATATATATATATATATATATATATATATATATATATATATATATATATATATATATATATCAGGGATTTTCTATCCTATCATAGAGACTAAAATAAAGACTCCATTTCCAATGCAAAAACAATGCATTTCCCCCTAATTTGCAGTCAAAATTTCCAAATTGAAGTCAAATGACAATGAATTTGAAGAGATGTTTTTATTTTCAAATAGTATTATTTATCTTCAGAATTCCAAATTTCAATATTATGTTGCTAAAATTCTCAAAAGTACAAGACACTGGTTACAAAAGAGTGTGGAAAATCCCTGTACACAATGTATATACACAAGCCTAATTTATATACCGGTACGTGTATGCATTTTGTACATTAACAATTTCAATATTTCTTATTTATCTCTATCATTCATATAAGATTTAAAACATTGTATGGGGTACCGTGTCTAGACCTACTGATATAACTTGACTTGACTTCTACCTGAACTATCTACAAGGTTCACCTGCTGTTCCTACTATAGCAGCAATCTGATTGGTAGAACTTATAGTCAAACTGTACACATGGAATCCATTTTGCTGACATTGGCCCTGACTTTTATACTTAATTATTGGTTGTCTTTATTGTAAACTAACATCAAATCTCTTTCAATCTAATTATAGATTATGATCTATTTTTGCCTTCAAACTTTTCAATTACCTAATCATTCTATCCAATCGCTATTCTTTAATATTCCTAGATCACTTAGATAATCTATTCTATGATCTAACATTTCTGAGATCTAATTTGTCTATGGTCTAACATTTCTGAGATCTAATTTGTTTATGATCTAACATTTCTGAGATCTAATTTGTCTATGATCTAACATTTCTGAGATGTAATTTTTCAATGATCTAACATTTCTGAGATGTAATTTGGATATGGTCTAACATTTCTGAGATTTAACTTTTCAAAGATCCAACATTTCTGAGATCTAATTTGTCTATGGTCTAACATTTCTGATATCTAACTTTTCTATGATCTAACATTTCTGAAATCTTACTTATCAATGGCATACCATTTCTGAGGTCTAACTTTTTTATGATCTACCACTTCTGAAATCTAACTTTTCTGAGATACATCTTTCCTAAGAATAAGATCTAACATTTCTGGGGTTTAATGTTCTTATGATCTACATCAACCATTTTCAGGGTCTAACTTTTCTATGAACTAACATTTCTGAGATCTAACTTGTCTATGATCTACCATTTCTGAGATCAAACTTGTCTATGATCTTCCATTTCTGAGATCTAACTTGTCTATGATCTACCATTTCTGAGATCTAACTTGTCTATGATCTTCCATTTCAGAGATCTAACTTGTCTATGTTGTATGATCTACTATTTCTGAGATCTATCTTGTCTATGATCTTCCATTTCTGAGATCTAACTTGTCTATGTTGTATGATCTACTATTTCTGAGATCTATCTTGTCTATGATCTTCCATTTCTGAGATCTAACTTGTCTATGTTGTATGATCTACTATTTCTGAGATCTAACTTGTCTATGTTGTATGATCTACTATTTCTGAGATCTAACTTGTCTATGTTGTATGATCTACTATTTCTGAGATCTATCTTGTCTATGATCTACCATTTCTGAGATCTAACTTGTCTATGTTGTATGATCTACTATTTCTGAGATCTATCGTGTCTATGATCTACCATTTCTGAGATCTAACTTGTCTATGTTGTATGATCTACTATTTCTGAGATCTAACTTGTCTATGTTGTATGATCTACTATTTCTGAGATCTATCTTGTCTTCCTATGATCTACCATTTCCGCAGTGAAACTTTGCTATGAACTAACATTTCTGAAATCAAACTTATCTTTAATCCAACGTTTCTGATATCTTACTTTTAATGTATAGAAATCATCTGTTCCTTCTTTTCTTGCCAGACACTGAACAATGCTTCGTACAGGTGAACTTCCAAGTCTTGGACCTGGAATATAATAATGTTGGTTTAATGTTGATTTAGGAAACACTCTGTCTCAACAATATTTCAATAATAAAATGGCTGTCATTTACATGTATTGATGCTGGAAGGGCTCAAACCCATGTAAAATGCAATGCATGTACAATGTATATTCGTGTTGTATGCTGTATAACTGGAAATTTTCGCCCTCTTACAACAGAATTTTCGCCCTCTAACTTAACAGAAAACATTCACTCTGTCTTAGATTTGTCCTAAATCACCATTGTCTCCTGGAGGACATGTGTGTCTGTGCTTCAAATACATGTATTTAGGTTGACAACCAGAAATAAACCACTATATATGCTGATGAAGAGACTTTTTGGATGCGCAGACTTACCGGACGTGATGGCTGCACTTTCATTTTAAATTTGCAACATTTGCTTGTAAATACTTTATTCTTTATTTTGAATTCCCAAGGACGAAAATTAAAGAGGAGCAAAATTTCCAGGTTTACAGTACATGTATGTGTTCCCCCATTCATCCCTAAAGACACATTCTTTTGCTGTTTACACAAGGACTGGTCTAAGTTATTGATTTACAGAAGTGTCCATCCTTTTTTTCAGGGGTTGATAAGTGCCGAGATAAAGGGAATCATTAAAGTATCTGTGTACACAAGGTCTACCATACCTAGAAGATGAAAGGCACCCAGCTAATAGTCCTTTTGACAGCACTAGAATTACGATGGTGGGAATTGCAGATACAGTTAAATTTTCACCTCTGCTACTACCTAAATCCAGTTTATGTATCGGTTTATGTCGTGACGTCAAATGAGTAGATCTGTACAAACTTCCATCAGATGCCAATCTTGAAGAGATAGAAGGTACAGACTGTCCATACGTAAAGCTCACAGGAAAATCAGAATCAAAGTCTGAATGTGTTATGGTCATGGGTATTTCAAGTGCCAGTTGGAGTTGGCTACTGGTGTTTGCAACAGGAAACATACCCTCTCTAGGAAGTTGGAGCAAAGTTGATGTGAAGCCACCTTGAGGCTGGGAAAGTGAGAGGCATTCTCTTTCTGTTCTATGTTGAGGGGATGGATCCTGGGGAGCGTGGTGTATTGCTGAAGTTGAGGCATGATTACTGTAAGCAGAATAACCTACATGACGAGAAGACGATGACTCTACTCTAGGAACACACTGTGCTGCTGATGTCATGTCCCTCCGTTTACCGCTGCCCCTTACGTTGGGACACTGGGAAGCGGTACTTTGCACACTTGCCCTTGGTGGTTTCGGCGAGACATGTCTCTGTACCAATGCTGCATTTGTATGACTAGAAGAAACTTTTGTAATACTTTCTGAGGGGGCACTGGCAAATCTTGTCTGACGCAAGTTCACAGAATTTTGTTTGAGATCTGTGTTGGGATTTGATTGGCTTCTAGCTGAAGTTCTTCCATTTGTTTTCACTTGGGAAGATTTCCCATGCTTTAAAGCTTTTGTAGAACCCTTTGATGTTTTCTGTTTTGATCTTAAAACTTGTACAACCTCTAGGCCATCTTGAGCAGATTCATTATTTCTTGATGTCTGTGATGAAGATGAGCTGGATGAAACTCTCGGTTGGCAATCAGTGTTTACCACACAATTTACGCCATTTTCTGTTTTACATATTTTTTTCTCACTAGGATTTTGTAAGTCATGGTTTAGATCTTCGTCCTTGCCATTGCCTTGCTGAGGTGAACCATTAGATAATGAAGTTGACTGTGCTACAGAACTGACTTCTAATGGGTGGGTTTGTCTTTGTGAATGTTGAGGTGAACTGCTGCGTAATGAAGTTGACTGTGTGTCAGAACTGACTTCTGATGGGTGTGTTTGACTTTGTGGATTATCTACTAATGATGATGCACCATAAGTTCTCTTCATGGTCAACTTCCCATTTTCAAACCATTATTACTGCATTATTTTCAAATCCACCAAATCCAGGCCCAGTGCTTGGCCACCTGAAATTAAATTTTGATTTCCATTACATATACGAAATGTATGTATATTGTAGGCTACACCCCCAAAAATATCTGGATACAAAAAATGTGAAAAATATAATTTGGGCGGCAGCATTTTGGGTGGGTAGGCAGGCAACATCAAACAATTAAAATTTTATTTTAGGCCTCATAATTTTTCTTTCTTCAGAACAAAACAATGGGACATGGAACAGGTGACTAAAAGGGCTGCAACAGCCACATGAGTTTTACCCTATCTAGCTCTGTAAAATAATGAAGTGAAGCTATCATACATGTACAAATGTATGCCAAAACAATCATGAATAATTATGAATAATCTTTTCCTCATTACCATGGTTTCCTTTTGAAATGTAATTTACTGGCCAAAGTTTTCACTAAATCCAAAATTTCAAATTTATTGGCCGGTTCAATCGGAATATATACACATACAATGTACATGTATATTACATGTATGTACATGTACACACATACAGTACACTGACACACACTAATATATTTCCTGGATGTTTAAAAAAAATGGACGTAAATAGCTTTACATTTTATTTTTTAACCCAAAGCTGAAGTGTGTTAGCATTCACTGACAGATAAAAATCCCTATAAAATCAGTTAAGCACAATTCACAAATTAAAAACAAGGAAAGTCACATAAGATTTTCATAATGAATTCAGTCATGGATACATGTATCATAACCTGTTAAGCCCTACAGGAGATTAACACTATTCATAGAAGTTTTAAATGCTCATTTTTATTTAAGATTTTCCATGTGTTGACAACACAAATAAAAAAGCTGAACTTGTATTGATAATGTTTTTGTTTTAGTAGGCATATCAATAAATGGGTTAACGTTACAGCCCGGTAGACCATTACTCCGAAGATCTGATACCCCGAAGGCCTGATTCTCCAAAAACCTGTTACTTCCAAAACCCATTACTCTGAAAAAGTGCACATAATGTTCAATTTCTGAAGAGTGACTAAGCTGTTATGGTGCACCGTTAGGGCCATGTGCGACAGCATGAAGGAGTATTTGTGAAAACACGGTGTCCCCATGGGCCATCTATAACAGCCTAACGGGGCATTTGTAAAACACTGTTGAGGTCGCACTAACACGCTATCGCTCACTTACACTTTTTATTCCCTCGCAACAGCCTATTGAGAATCTGAAAAGTTGTGAAACATCCTACAGATGGTCATGAAGCTAGGTTATGAAATGACTCAGACGTGAAATGATCTTAAAATACATGTAACACAGAACATCAAATACTGTATATTAGAGACAAAATGACCATCTAAGAATTTATTTGGAAGTGCATTATAAATCTGCTGTAACATATAACAAGATAGCGTAATATCAATTTCACACAAGTTCTGTTTGATAATATATCAATACACAGTGATTAGAGCCAGAGGGGCTGAGGCTACAGACGTACAGTAACAGTAGGCCTACTCAGACAGTAGACTGAATAGTTTCCAGTGGCTGGGGGTTAAGAAGCAACACTTGCTTTTTGGTAGTCTAGATCTACTAAATCAGATTGAAAGATCTGACACAAAATATAAGAAGTTACATATTTTAAAGACAAAATAATCAATCCATGTACATGAAAAAGCTTGCTAATATTACCAGTCAGCCGCCAACGATCGCTTTGTATGCATTTATTATCCTGATCTTGTTTAGCTAGGTGTCGCACCTGATCACTACCAATCAAATCACACGGACGCTTAAATCCTTTTGTTAAAAATAAAACCGATAACGGTCTCGGTTATGAAAATAAATTCCAGTTTTGCATGTAGAAAGTTATTAGTCACGCGAAATTTCATAGACATATTATGATTTTAAAATAGTATATGTACAAAATCACACATGCTAAATTCTTTTTTTTTCGGACGAGATTGGATTGTGCTTATAAAATTAGGATTTGCGACGTTTTTAAAATAAAACAGACAGCTTGGCGCGAAAACATAAAATATTAATTGTATACGAGGTGGAAAATTGTCTAGAAATGAACTTTAGCGTTCCTTTAAATGTGGAATAAAACTTGGAGACATGTGTACTGGCCGTATGTTTTGCATGATAGGCCTATTCGCTCAGCATAGCTATGTTGGCTATCATATGCATGTTTTTAAATTTTAAACAAGGGTGAAACACGCCAAACCAGTGACACAGACTGTACATATCGCTGCTAAAACAAGATGTTTTGACTCAGAAAGTATGCTTATTATGTAATATGAAGCTTTTTGTCAAGGTCCAAACAGCAATGTTAGGAATTTACAATAAGCATTTTCCCGAAATCATCCCAATACATGTACATGTAAAATATATCCACAACCTTATAAACATATCTTATACAAATAAGACCAAAATATATTACGCCTGTGTTTCCAGTTATATAAACTTTTAAATTGATGTATATTGGACAAATTGATCAGACCCCTTTTAAGATAGGGTGGGTAGGTCGAGCATCTCTCTCTCTCTCTCTCTCTCTCTCTCTCTCTCTCTCTCTCTCTCTCTCTCTCTCTCTCTCTCTCTCTCTCTCTCTCTCTCTCTCTCTCTCTCTCTCTCTCTCTCAATATATATATATAGATGCTGAAGAAAGTAATATCTGTTGTTTATCACTTTACAAAACGAATATTCAAATTTGGAAACAGTAAAAACCTTATGCTCCCCATTTCTTCCATAAATGTAGATCTGCAGTGAATATCACTAGGCCTATAACTATGGAAGAACAAAGCGCAAAGGACGATATTACGGTATCGTGATAAAGGCGCAGCGCTGCAGAATCGGAATCATCTCCCGTGTCTGTTGTAGGATTTGGACGGATTCAAAGAAGACAGAGCCGCCGAAACCACACTGCCGACTCCTGTCATTTTGAACTAGATAAATAAGTTATAATGCCCAAGATGACACAAGTCATATTTTTGTTAGACCCAGGAATATATTTTATTTTTGTGTAGGGAGCATTCTTTGGCATTGATTCATAAGTGATATCACCTATTCGAATTGGTGACATCACTTTACAAAACGAATTGGTGATATCACTTCGTCGAATAAGTGATATCTTTCATTCGAATAGGGGATATCACTCATTCATTTGAATATGTGATATCTTCCATTCGAATAGGTGATATCACTCATTCGAATAGGTGATATCGCTCATTCGTATAAGTGATATCACTTAAGAATTTATAAAAGTGATATCACTTATTCGCACAAGTGATATCACCTATTCGAATGAGTGATATCACCTATTGGAATAAGTGATATCACCTATTCGAAAGAGTGATATCACTAACTGGTATTAAAAAGTAAAACGGCGCCCCATAAAATTGTTTCTCAAAAATAAGGTCGTTATATGTAAGCAGAAACATAAATATATTTTTGATTAGCCAAACAAAATAGCATATATATAATTTGACATTTTCTGCATGGGTTTATAGAGTGAAAATGTCTGTCGAAGCGCCGTAGACGCACGCATCATTTGAGTACCTTTAACACGATGAAATGAACGAATCTTTGGACGAAACACGTTTAATAGAACTATCATATTCTCGACCTGTTCCGTCGCGCGAGCGCAAAACTTATGCATAGGCGTCGGAAGCAAATTGAAAGTGGGGGGGCTAAACCAACTTAAAACACACACACGCCAGAAACGTCTTGGGGGCTAAGCCCCAATTTTCAACACCTATGCCTATCTTTGCAAAAAAAGTGGGGGGCTAAGCCCCCCCTAGCCCCCCGGCTCCGACGCCTATGTTATGTATATATATTGGAGGGTTTTGGCAGGGGTAACTGATATCTGCAGCATTATATTACAACTTGCTTTCGTGTGATTCGAACAGGAATATAATTAGCCCCAACAACTTTCCATCACGTATATCTATCTTAGGCCAACACCACGGGCACGCGATTCTATATTAATTGGCTACCCACAGACTTGACCAGCTCTGATTATATAGTCAGCCATTATACTTGTGACTCTAGCTAAAACGCTTGAACTACTTAAAATATTGATAATGATGATAATCGCGATTCAAATGACAATTTGACAAAACACGCATGTTGTAAGAATATGGATACATGTCACAATCGGTCATGTCGTACAATAAAACTGGTTATATTTCTAAATATCGTGCCTTATTTCGAAAATGTTTATAATGTGTATATTCCACATATCAGCGATATATAGCACGCTGCCTACTCGATTTTCTGACTACTGTCAAATAGAAATAGAAAACAATTCCCTTACCGTATTCGGTTTTTAGTGTTATACTACTTTTTCGCTAGCCTGGGATCCTGGCTGACTGATGCTAACGCTGTCCAGGAACCCAGGCTACTTTTTCGCAAGCGTTTGTCTGACATTGATGACACAAATCATGGCTCTGGTCTCACAGGCATGCAAACAGCTCGTTGAGATTGCAGTTAGACGTAAATTTCTTAATTTCATGATTCTTATTCTTTCAATGTTTAGTCTGAAATGTGTTTGATCTACGATAAAATAATGTTGAAACTGTTATAGAGTGTTATTTGCAGCGGCCTTCACATGTCGGCAAAAAAAATAAAGGGGGGGGGGGATGTTGTGTTGAAGAGGTCACAGGGATTGATAGATCCTCTTTGGGACAGGGTCCTGTACTCTTCCATTTGGGAATTTGACATCGCAGTGGGTCAAATTGAAAAAAAAGTAACCGGTCATTGTACTATAGATGGTCATTTTACTAATGAATAAAGACAAAACTTGTGATTCATTTAACTTCTTCATTTAACTAACACCATGCCTTATATGGTTTCATATGAAGACTTGGAAGTAAAGTTTGGCCTAAATTCTCCTTATTTTGGTTTAGTACCAAATTTGAATGAACATAATTGGAAAATCTTTGCTCAAAATTGGGTAAAATATACTGTACACAAGGAAATTTTCGCCCCTTTTTTATTTTCGCCCCTTTCGCCCTAAGCGTCAGTGGGCGAATTCAAAATGGTAAATTCATCCATTTTTAATAATAAAAGTCTGGGCGAATTTCAAACGGGGCGAAACCGTTTGCAAGTGCATTAGGGCAAAAATAACACGGAGTGAAAATAACCCTGTATACAATAGCAGATTTTGCATTGGGAATGGGGCCTTTTACAGGACCTGCATGTTGATGATAGTATGATTAGGCATTGCCTATAGGAGAGTGTAGTTCAAACTGAATTTCCATATATTTTAGTTTTAGGTCGTAGTATGTATACACAGAATAGTAGGTAGATATGAAATGAAACAGCAAAATTGATGCACTTCATCAGTGCTCCAGATAACTTTCTGAGCACTTGGGTATAATTTAATTATAATACCCATCATTTGCAAATCCAGTTCGAGCAGCATTTTCTATTATGAACCAAGGCAATGCCTGGAAAGCGAGAGCAGTTCCTTGTCTTACTAATGTGGGAAAAAGTATTCACTGGGAATCTATATCTCTCTCATAAGATCAACACCAGGTCAACCGTCTGTCAGTAATTTTCCATTTATATGCCTTTGCCACCAGCTTTAGGTGAACTGTCATAAATTTTGACTTGTATTTTGGACTGACATCACTGCAGCAAATTAATGTACCATGCCTGTTGTGACACAGGACCTCGAAAATACCTGTGACTTTCACTTCTTGAAGCAAGTGCTTTGTCTTGTTCAGAATACACATTTTTAATTAACTGTACTTCCAGTTACACTGCTAACTGTATTTTGTATAACATAAAGTATTGTTGCCTTTGTTGGTACTTTATCAGTACACTTATTAGAGAATTCTGTTTAATTACATGTGCTTGTAATGTATTTGAGGTAAATACACAAAATCCTTTACAAATCAAATGAATATACAGTTTTATGGTACTGAAAATGTTTACTCTTTTTTTTATAGGAAATTTGAAAAAAACTCTTGTAGTTTCATCTCGACTGTTGTCAAAAAAACCTAAACCATTGGATGTAGTTAAAAGCAGTGTGGTTGAAAATCACCGAAGTTCTAAATTATCATGGAATCCCGAACAGAGAAAGAAAGAAGAAGAGCAAGAAGCATCAAGAGATTATGTGTATGATAAGTTAAACTGCAGTCTTAGACTCACAATTTATTTCCAACTTTCAAAATGGAAATTTACAGAAATTGTTCCTTGTAATTAGTCCCCTACAAATGGAAACATTTTGGGGAAGGGGGATGTCTGGTTAAAGTTTTTGTAATAGCTCTCTAATCACTTAATAATAGTTTCATAGGTTAGGGACATGTATTGATTCATCAGTACTCTCAGAATTCTAGTTATGGCTGCCGTTATTAAATCTATAAATTTTAAAGGGGGGAGGGCTATAGGTTTTGTTTGCACTGCACTTGTCGGTCCGTTAGTTTTCCAGTTAAGGTTTCACAGGTAGGAAACATGTATTGATTCATCAATACTCTCAGAAGGTTTCACAGGTAGGGGACATGTATTGATTCTTTAGTACTTTCAGAAGGTTTCACAAGAAGGAGACATGCATTGGTTCATTAGTATTCTCAGAATGCTTCACAGGTAGGGGACATGTATTGATTCTTTAGTACTTTCAGAAGGTTTCACAAGAAGGGGACATGCATTGGTTCATTAGTATTCTCAGAATGCTTCACAGGTAGGAGACATGTATTGGTTCATCAATACTCTCAGGAGGTTTCACAGGTAGGAGAAGGTTTCACAGGTAGGGACATGTATTGATTCTTTAGTACTCTCAGAAGGTTTCACAGGAAGGGGACATGCATTGATTCATCAGTACTCTCAGAAAGTTTTACAGGTAGGGGACATTTATTGATTTGTAAGATCTCTTAGAAGGTTTCTCAGGTAGGGGACATGTATTTAATGAATATTGATTTTATGCAAATATTCAAATGGCAACCCATGTTGAGTTTTGATTTGTTAAAAGGGTCATCGCTAAGTATAACTATTGGTAATTTCCATTAGATGTCACTCTGTTAACAGAGTTGTTGAAAGGCACTTGTATGGAGATAACATAGAGTAGGGAGTCCACTCAAATGCTTTTCTTTTCAGTTCAGCTTACAAGAGCTTGAGAAGATGAAGAAAATAAAATTTTTTTTTTTGAAAATCCATTTACATTTGAAAAAGTTATGATCAAATGTGTAATGGTAAAACAGGGGCATTATTCAGAGTTTTTTGACAGTTTGTTCAAAAATGTTATGAAAAGCAGTTTTAATGGGTTAATAAAAAAATAGATATACAATTTTTGTGTCTAAAACTTCTAAAATTGGGACTCAGTGGAGAGTACCATATTTTACGGCCTATAGGTCGATATTTTTTTTCTCCAAAGTTGTGACCTCAACCTATTCACCGCATCGACTTATCTTAGTGAAATATTTAATTTGTATCTGCAATTCCTCATTTTAACATCGTAATTCAACATTTTTCACTGGATAATCTAAGGGCCTACTTCAAACACCCATTTGTATTTACACTTAATAGAACTTTTAAATGTGACCTAGTGTGTGCGTAATGCACCGTGTTCATAATCAAGTGACAAAATAATGATCTTTCAAGTTACAATATCATTGGGATTCAGGACTGTGTCAGAAACTGTGTAATAAAAATACATTGTTTACATTATATTTATACAGTACAGTTTATACTTTTGAATGATTCCCTTATCTCGGCACCCCGCTGTGAAGTTGAAGTCTTCATTCAGACTTTCAGGACAATACAAGCTGTGTTCACTGGAACGTGACCTTCAACTGATAAGGATCGCATGGCAGTCTTTGAAGTTGGGAAAGTATTGGAAAAAGTGTTACATAAATTAATTGACACTCTACCTTGAGTATTTAATTGTTGGACAATTGCAGCTACATAATAATTTAGGCCAATGTAAGGATAAGACAAGGATTGAGGTCACTTGTGTTAACGGCATACTGTAAAGAATTTAATGATGATTTGACAGGTAACATAATAGTGATGTATACATATACATAATTAGTACACACGAGTAATATTAGTGATGTTAAGTATGATAAAATGCAACAAGTAAACTTTTTAATCACTCCTATTTAATAATGTACAGTAAAATAGGCCTATTACTCTGACTATTTTGGTAGGCTACCATCGTTTTAGCACCAGTTATTAAACACAAACGATGTATTTTTGTGTTCTCCCATTCATGTTTTCATCTCTCCCGACATCGACCTATATTCCACTTCGACCTATCTAATACTTAAACCTGGATTTTTACCAAAAATCAGCCATTCGACCTATCCCCCACATCGACCCATAGGCCATAAAATACGGTACATCACAAAAAAGTGACAGGTGAAAAAGTTTGGTCTGAAATTTAATAATAAATTAGCAGTAAACTTGAGAAATTCATGGTTGGACTTAGAAATTTTACAGTGGTACATTGTACAAGCAAAATTTTAATGAAAGTGTTATAAAAACCATATTTTAAATGCTGATATTTTCCAAAGTAAGAGGAATAAAAAGGTTTGTACAAATTCATTAGAAAAATGTAGGATAGTCCTTTCAATACATTGGAAGTAATTTTTAAAAAAAATCTTAATTTTGTAGAAACGCATGAAAATATGAGCGCACATGCAAATACATGTATCAGTAAAATAGCCATAATTCTGCTGAATATGGACCAATTTTCAATAAGAAAAATTTATTTTGTCTCTTTCTTTAAACAGAACAAACTGAACTAGAAAAAGAAGTAAATTAATAATTTTCAAAATTATCTATTTTAAGAATGTACTAAATTTCACTATACTGGTAGATTCTATTTCATCTCAAAACATGCTTGTATTATCTGATGTATTAATTTTATTTTAATCAGAAAAAGATACTCAAAATCAAGCATTCTTCACTGAAAATATTTGAAATTCATCTCGTATCAATTAAATAAAAAATATAAATTCAAATTCTTCTCAAAAATCCCATGAGTTGAAATATTTTGTTCATCACGTAACATTTCCCTGTATGAGGCCCCACAATTTCTGATCTACAGCACAAGTTATTTTCATGATTATTTCCAGAAAAAAACCATTATCACTTGTGTTTTCAGCGGAAGAATAAGTTGTTAATAATTATAGCAGCTTAAGATGATAAAAAATACAAGTATAGGTCGGAAAAATAATCATATAGCGATATTGAGAGTTGATCAACAATCTCAATGCATAACCCCGTATGAACCTCTCGCTAATCGTCTTTTCCCATGTTCAGTGTGATGGCGGTTAAAGGTGCTTCAACTTATGTGTTTTAATTACTAATTACATCTTGAGCTGAATGGATTTTTTAAATTATCAAGTTCAAATAAGGAAGTAAAATGTCTGAAAATTGTCTGAAAGTATGTGTCAGTCATTCATACCTGTATTTTCTTAAATTTTATCTCCCAGGAAAACGTCACATGGTAATTTGCATATGAATGGGGTTACCCAGCTGAAGGATGCTTATATCACCGTAAACCTCATTTCATTGGCTATTCGAACACATCCGTTTCAAGATACAAATCCCATTGGCTTATGTTGTACTTTCGTTTTACAATAGCCTAGTGTTGTGATTAAGCAATGAAACGATTTTCATGAGCGGATAACAAAAACAACTCACGTAAACAAACAGGGAAAAACACATAAATTCTTTGAGAAATAATTAATCAACAAGTAAGTGAAATTAAACATTTTAAAATGCAATATTTTTGCTGTAATCAGTCATCAACTACAACGGTTCAGTAGACGTGATAGACAATTTCGTGACATTTTCCCTACAGCGAGTGGACTCCCTACATAGAGGTCTCGAAAGTAAGTACACAGAATTAAGGTAAAGGTGACAAAAGGTGTATTAGGGAGTGTCAAAAGGCTCTTATGCATGATAAGAAGTTAAGAAATAGATAAATTTATACAGAAATATATGGTAATGACAGTTGTATAGTTACAATCTTGCAACTCTTCCATGGATACTGGGTCTCTGACTGTCATATTTTGGAATTAGTCATTTCTTACCAGTGTTAATGTCTTGAAGATCTTTTGGGTATATAGTTTTTGGTTTGTCTGTATGACTGTGTAACATGTTGGTTTATTTCTTCAAATTTAAGCCAAACTTGGTATGTAGCATTATATCACTGAAGGATCTACATGGGTAGAGCATCACCCATGAAGTCTCTCACTTCTGGTCAGCAAAGGTTCGAGCCCTGCTGGAACCCACAGTGATTTTTGTGAGAAAGTTTGCCAGTTTACTTGAAGAAGGCTGGTCATCTCTTCCCAGGTACATTGTAAAAGGCTTCTCTCCTCCACCATTAAAGACTGGCTTCCACCATTTAACTGAAAAATTGTTGAGTGTGGCATAAAACAAAACAAAATCAAAATTTCAAAGAGAAATCAAGCAGATTTTGAAAAAATTTTGATTACAGGCATAGTCAATATTTGGTAATATTTGCTAGAGTTATGGTATTTTAAAATCATTATGAATGACTTAACTTTAGGAGGTCCAGATCCAATGTATAAATATATATATATTTTATTTTGCAGCCATATTTTCCCTGATTTTCTGCCTTCCGAAATTCCTGAGTGCAGGGATCGTATTAAGCTAAAACTGGAAAGAGGAGACATGTTTAAAAGAAGAAAAATGATTAATATTCCTGAATTTTATGTTGGTATGTAGAATCAGAGGTTTTAAGATGTTTGAACTTCATACTTTAAACCATACATGCTATTGGCTTTTCCATCTGGTAATAGATATATGCCTTCTATGTCTTATACTTACAAGTAGCTGTTATAGACAGGTGGCCTTTATAAAGAGGCTTATTCATAATTAAAATGTTAACAAAGGTTATGTTTTAATGGCCATTATAGACAGATGCCCTTTATACAGAGGTGCCCTTTAATGCAAGTTTGACTGTATGATTGAAATAAAAATAACCTATAGTGTCTTAGAAGTTTCGTGAGCCCATGACAGAAAAATTTTAATTATTTGTTTTTAAGTCAATTGTCTAATTTTCAGCTCATTAGGTAATTTTCAAAAATGAAAATAAAATTTTAATTCTGTACACAAAAATCTGTGAAAGAACACCTTAAAATCTTGTTAATGTGAGTGACCATTGGGTAAATGTGAGTGGCGTCTTGGGGAAATGTAAGTGTCCCCTTTGGTAAATATGAGTTGCCTCTTGAGGAAATGTGAGTGGCCTCTTAGGGAATTGTAAGTGACCTCGCAGGGAAATTGTGAGTGGCCTCTTGGGGAAATGTAAGTGACCTCTCAGGTGAATGTGAGTGACCTCTTGGGTAAATGTGACTGACCTCAAGTAAATCAGAATGAACTCTCAAGTAAGTAAGTGATCCTTGGGTAAATGTAGGTAACCTCTTAAGTAAATGTGACATCTCAGGTAAATGAGTGACCTCTAGGGTAAATTTGAGTGACTCCTTGACTAAATGTGTATGACCTCTTTGGTAAATGTGAGTGACCTCTTAAGTAAATGTGAGTGACTTCTTGGATAAATGTGGTTGACCACTTATGTAAATGTAAGTGACCTTGGGTAAATGTGGATAACCACTTAAGTGAATGTGAGTGACCTCTCAAGTAAATGTTAGTGACCTCTCAAGTAAATGTGAGTGACCTCTTGGGTCAATGTGAATGAACTCAAAGGTAAATGTAAGTGACCTGCTGGGTAAATGTTAACATCGGTATATTTACAGGAAGTATATTGGCTGTGACAGTGGCTGACAAGTATTCACCTGATCATAAAAGTCGATTTGTTGGTATCTGCATCAGTCGAGGGGATTTCACATTAAAACATTACTTCATATTACGAAATGTTGTGGATGGACAAGGTAAGATTTAAGAAAATTGATTAATTTATGAATCATTTACATTGTACTTGTATCAGAGAATTATGATGAAGGTATATTAATTTTGTACTTTTGTTAAGGTTACCTGTTTCGCTCAGTTTCACTTTTACTTTTTTAGCTCACCTGAACCAAAGGTTCAATGAACATTTCTGATCACTTTTTGTCTGTCTGTTCTTTAACTTTTCACATTTTTGACTTCTTCTCCAAAACTGCTGAAGGGATTTTGATGAAACTGTATAGGAAACAAGTACTCAAGATCCTCTACCAAGTTTGTTCAATTCGGCCAGATCGGCCCAGGGTAGGGCAAAAGAGGCCTCAGAGGGTACCCCGCTCTAAAAATCTTCTCCTCCAGAATGGCTTTATGGATTGAAAAACTAATTTCATATGAGTGATCTACATAGATGTATTATTCAAGTTGTTTATTGTAGAAATCAGAAAATATGTTTTTTACGTCTTTTTAGACTTTGTAATTTTCATTCATTTTGATAAGATTTCTTTCATTTTCTCCCCATTTATTCATTATGATGCATTAATTTTATGCGTTTTACCTGTAATTAGGTAGATGAATGCTTTCCTGAAAGAATTTTGCAGAAATTCAATTTTTTTTTATTTTTTATGATTTTTTTTGAGCTGTCGTAGGTGAAAAATTTTACATGCCCATTTATATGATATTCTATCTCATATATATTCCAAAGAGACCATCTGGTGGTTAGAATAACAAATGCATGTGTAAAATTGCAACAATTTTGACAAACGTAACCCATAACATCAATTATTTTTTGTCCGCCATACTTTGAGCATTGCAAATTAACTTTCGGTAATTTTTTACGAAGATTACCAAATAATATACATTCTATTCTTATTACCCTTTGCGTTTATTTTCGTACATCATCATTTCATACCTAAATCAGGTAAAGTTTGTCTTTTTCATCATTTCAAAACATTCGTTTCTGAAATTGTCCACGTGCCAGGTACATTGGGTGATCTCGACCCAATTTTTACTCGTCCCATCACATTCTCGGCTTTATCATTCTTGACACATATGATCATGAACTGCCCAACTCCACTGGACATGGTGGCATGATTGTAAAACATGAGGTATGCATACTTTTCACAGTTATATTGTTTTGTTTGTGTCAACATCAGCATTCAGGGTAACATCAAAGATCGGAAAAAATTCTTTTAGTGACCTGATATATTTATTCATATATTCATCCGATTTTCTTCAGGTATTTAAAATAGAGTTAAAAAGCATATATTTTACATAATACATGCACTTTTCAATAAAAATCGTGTCCTGTATTTTAAAAGTAAATATAAAACACATAAAAATTGGCAAACTTTATCATAGTCTGAGAGCGTAGAGGACTGAGATCCCCTGACCGAATTACGATGTACATTTGATATGGCTAAAGAGTTTAACTGAAAGGTCATTGCATACGGAATATAATACATAATGTATACATAATTTTATCTGGATATTATTACACATACTTCAGATTCTCATCATTTTACCTGGATTTTAATACATAATATCAGATTATCATCATTTTACCTGGATTTCATTACATATTCCTCTCATTTTCTAAGTTTTTCCTCAATTTATTTTTACACATTCTTCCTCTTTGCAGGTATTGAAATTAAATATGATATGTACAGTCCATTGGTTCAGAAGATAGAAGTTCTAAAATTAGAAAAAAGGTTGGATGAGGAACTGTTTTACCTGAGAGATTGTCCACAAGAGTACAGCACATTTCCCTTTGATATGGATCCTGTACCCATACCGAAAGGTGTGTCTGTACCCATCAACACAACAAAGGTAAGAATTGCTGTCAAGCGTCATCATTTGATAAAGATAGGTAATACTTGACCGAGTGGTTAGAGCATCACGCTTTAAACCATGAAGTCTCTCACCTCTGATCAGCCCAGGTTCAAGCCTCGCTGGAACCTAAGCTGATTTTGTGAGAAAGTTTGCTGGTTTACTTGTGGAATATTGGTGATTTCTTCCCAGGTACATTGTATCCGGGTTTTCTCCTCCACCATTAAAAACTGGCCGCCACCATATAACTGAAAAACTGTTGAATGTGGCATTGAAACATTATTTTAACAAACAAAACAAAATTTGTCTGTGTTGGTATGATTTTAAAATTGCTAAAATTTTGTTTTTATGTAGATTTCAAGTCTTCCACATTTCATTTCGAGAATTGGGCCAGAGCCAGTCAGATTAGGAACATTATTGCCATTTTTTCTGAAATTGTGAAAATCGCTGCATAATTTTAAATCTGTTGTGTTATTTATATGCATTTGAGAAACAGATTTTTACTCTTCGTTAATTTTTCTGCATCTTAAAAATGCTTTAATTCATCTGGATGGCCTCATTCACTAGAGTAACGAAAATGTCTGGTTCATGACTGTTTTAAGAATTTTTGTTCAGTTAGTGCATCAAGGAATTTCATTTTGTAATTGGCCTCATATCCTGTTTTATGTTTTATGTTTTATGTTTTTTTAACCATCCCTTGTATAATTGATGTCACAACAACGTTTATCACATCAACTTTCTATACATCTTGAAAAAGGACCGCTTATGGTGATCAAGTGGTAGAGCATTCGAATAGCAAGTGGAAGGTCCTGGGTTTGATTCCCGGACCGGATCCTACCAAAGACTTTAAAAATGGTAGTGACTGTTCCTTTACCAAGCATCCAGCATATGAAGTGAAAGTCACTTAAAATCTAGGTTCCGTGGCTTCAGTCCATAGCACATGCTAAAATTTGTAGCACTTCACTTAAAGCTGACATCTTAATATAAGTGAAAAATTGTTGATGGGGTGTAAAAACACAATCAAACAGAACAAAACATCTTAAAGCTGTCAGTTACAAAACAATGTCTTGATTTAACTCATCAACCCCTGAAAAACAATGGACTTGTCTGTAAATCAATGGCTTAGACTAGTCCAAATGTATCTTTAGTGGCTGAATTAGTTAACTATGAAATGCCACTTTATTTTTTTTTCACAGGTAAAACTTAATCCACCTCCATGGTTAGAAAGATGGGAGAGAATGGATTTAAAAGGAGTAGGAAATAATGTCAGATACCTGAATCCTAAACAAAAGATTCGAGCAGAAAAGTCAGCAAAGCCATGGGAGAAATATGATCTCATGAAACATTACAGAGACACTTCAAATATTAGGGAAGCGGGAGGCATCATGAAAGAAGTTGAAAAATTTAATGAAAGACTTGAACAAGAATACGAAGAAAAGGGAAGGAAGAAAGAAACCAATTGATTGTGATGAATGGAAATAATTTGCCTGATATACAAGAGAGCTAGAACATAATTTGTGTCATATTACAAAAATGATAAAATTAACAAATAAATACTGAATCAATTTAAAAATTGTGCCAATTTCATGTATTTGGTTTTTTATTTACATTTCCCGCAGCAGTCTCCCATAGACTCGGTGTTGATCTAGACAACGTTCATATCCGCTATAAATGAAGTTCCTCATATGACATCACACAATGATGTAGCTTCATTCAAAATGTGGTGTCACACCAAAATTTCATTCAGTAAAACTCTATACTTTACTGTTCTACCTTGAACTTTGCTGTTCCATCCTAATCAGGCTGATCACATATTAAACCCGATATTTGATTTCTCATTATTTTGTTTTTCAATTTAAAAACTCCGATATGTAAATATAACAAATCAACGATTGGCAGGGTGCAATAATTGTCAATATAGATTCCGTTTGGGTGACAGATAAATATTCATGGTGCACTACGCCATTCTTCTAAGAAGCATTCATTCATTACATACCAGATCAGTTATAAAACTTAAAGATTCATTCAGATGTTTAAATTCGTGGTTTGAAGTAAGAGTTATTTCCCCTTGTATACTTCTGCAACTCGTGAGAAAATTCTGATAATAGATGCAATGATCATTATACAGGACTTGATTCTTGTGATATTTAATGACAGTTTTAATTGCTTTGGCATTAGAAGAAAGTTCAAACATTTCTAAGTCAGTTATTTATTTAAGTAGCCAAACATTTCCTCCTTTTTCAAAAAACATCTAGAACTTTCTTTTAGAACATTTTCTATTTGGCATATCTACTACAGTGGAACCTGTCTGGAGAAACCACTGTCATGAAAGACAACCTGAGACCACATTATGAAATCCACTTAGTTAAATATCTCTGTAAATAAAACCTCTTTTGAGAGGCCACCTGTCTTGAGAGACCACATTTCAGTGGCAGAAAGGGTGTTATCTCAAGACAGCAGGGATGAGAATTTTCCCTGAGACAGGTTCCACTGTACTTTTGTTCTTCGTATTTTTGTTTTGTATAAATGACAACAACACACATTTGCTGCTTAACTCATTCACCCCTAAAGACACATTTGGAATGTTCCAAATCATTTATTTACAGAAGAGTCCATTGTTATTCAGGGGGTTGATGAGTAAAAGTATCAAACATTTAAACATACTGTAAAATCTGGTTTCATCCATGAGAATTTTATTTGTGCGTTATTTTGCGAGAGCTCTCAATCACGAAAATAAAATTATTGCGTAATGAAGTATGGTAATATGACAAAAGACGCATTCAAAATCGTAAAAAATATTTTGCAAAAAAATTAAGAACTCATGTATCGGGGAAACTAATGTCCCATGAACATTTCTGGATTTACTGTAGTGATGTAAACTCTGATATATACAGTCAAACTTCCATTAAAGGTCACCTCTGTATAAAGGGCACCTGCCTATAACAACCATTCAAGCAGAACCTTTATTTTTTTATGCGTAACTTTTGTTAACTTTTTTATAATGAGTAAACCTATTTGTAACGACCACTTGTGTATAATGGCTACTTTTGCCTGTTTCCTTGAGCGACCTTTAAAGACAAGTTTGACTAGTTTATTCACTTGTTTTACATGTTTGTAAAATGTGGCTTCCATTGCCATGTTTGTTTACACCACTGTTCCACTCGATACTTATCTGAATAAATGGGGAAAATTTCAGATTACTTACGGAAACCCGGTGGTCTTTTCCTGAATGCTGTGTAACCAGATTTCTGTCTCCACCATTAAAAACTGGATTAAAAAAAACTGAGCCAGAAAATTAGCCAACCAAGATTTTTGTCAGGTAATCAAAATTTCCAAAATTTCAAATTAGCCAGTTCAGTGATTATTAAATATTGATATTATATATGGTTGGTACATGTAATTGTATGCAACATGGTGACAAGTGCAAACTATATATACCTGTATCTTACATATAGTACAATATTTTCTGCAGGTTGACTTGTTTGGGTGAATTTTTGAGACAATTCTGCTATTACCAATCAAGACTGCCTTTACTCATGCTGTGTGTATTGTCAAACTCAGTACTGTGCATCATACAGGAACAAGAATTATTATGAACCACAAAATTATTCAATTTCAGGTTTTTTAGCCACTAATGAAAAACATTAGTAAATGACTCAATTGGCTAATGGTAGGGTGAATTGGCCCTGATTGTATGCATGGAGACTTGTTGAGCGTGGCATAAGAATTAAAGAATTTGTAAATCTGACTATTTTTAAATCCCTGCTGGAACCAATGCTGATTTTATGAGAATTAAATGTCCATAGACTAATTGGTTATTGAAACTGTCTTAAGTCAATGTAGTTAGTATGTTAAATAATCAGGTCCTTTGCAAAATATGCAAGTTTATGTTTGTATGCTTGAGTCTAGCGATAAAAGTTTATTGACATGAGAGCTGGGGCCATCATGAATGACTTTTTGTTCATAGATATAAAATAATGTGTTTTCATGAAATGTCATAAACATACAGTGTGTTTGGTACATCTAAATAACCGGATGTAACACTTCACATTTATCGTACTGTGCTAGAATCTATTGATGAAGGTTTACTGATGTAACAGCTGGGTTCTATAAACGATATTTTTTCATAGATACAAATATTATTAACAATACCAAAGTTACAGTTTTACAAAAGAGACCAAACACATGCTTAAGATGATCGTCTCTGTCAAAGTGCTGTATTTTCACGAATTGTAATAAGCTGTGTTTGTCTATAAGCAGGGGCCTTCGTGATCGAGTGGTTCGAGCATCATGCTTTGAACCGTGAAGTCTCTTACTTCTGGTCGGCGAAGGTTTGAGCCCCGCTGGAACCCAAGCTGATTTTTGTGAGAAAGTATGCCAGTTGACTTGCGAAAGGCCGATAGTCATTTCACGGGTACATTGTAAGTGGGTGCTCTCCTCCACCATTAAAAACTGGCCGCCACCATTTAACTGAAAAATTTTTGAAAGTGGCAAAAAGGCTATTCAAAATTGAAAGTCTAAAAGCAAGCGTAAACTCTCTGGTGACTTAGATGTAAATACTTAGATAATTGCAAGCAAAAATAGATGTTTTCAAAGGTGCTTTTTTATAAAATTTCATTGAACTCGATTTTTTTTCAAAAATGCTTTTATTTTTAAAAATATCCATTGTATTGTTTAAAAAAATAGCGTCCCCAATTTAGACGCATGGAACTAAAGAAAAAGCTGTAGCATGTAAGATGCCTTGTAATTTCCTTATATATACTACATAAAATACCTGCAGAAAATGTTTAAAAATGTTATAAAAACCACAGGTACGAAAGTATTGATCGAAAAAAGTATAAAAATAAAAGGACACAGACCAATGAAAATCCAGAGTTGTGATCAGTTTCCATGGAGGAGTATGCATTCCCTGTGGACCGCTTGCACCTGCCTACAAACTTTTTGTTTTATTTGTAGCATTTCTAAGTCAGTGCAATTTTGTTCAACTCATGGATTACTGTAAACACTAAATGTGCGATGAAAAGTATTTTGTGTAAATTACCCCTACGTATCAGTCCCACAGTTGTGCTAAGATGCATTGTTTAATTCAGGGCTGCTAACAATCACATGAAAAAAAAAACCCAACGCGTATGGTTTGCATCAGAAAAACACGTAATTCACATGTGGATATATCCACGATTAATATACCAAAACCAAGGTTTACGTAAAACAAATTCTGAAAATGTTTACGACAATTCAGGGTTAAAGAACCTTTGAAATACGATGTTAAAATAGTAATCTGATTTGCAATTAAAGAAGCGGAAATAAATTTGCAAAATGTGGATGGTTTTACAATTGAAAAATGACATTGAACCATGATGAAATATGTCTTCATTTAGTTAGTTTGATATCGACCTGTTGGGAAGTTTAAATACACTTACATTTTAACAAAAAGTTCAAAACAAACGCTCAAGACGATCAATTCTGTCAATAAAATTTCATCAGTTAAGCTCAAATTTGATATAGATACATTGTTCCGAAATAAGTGGTATGACATATAGCTTAATGCTCAACCTAAATGTCAGATCTGTCAAAGAGTAATCACTTTCTTATCTTAGTAATAATGCACAAATCAATTACATTTTTTATTGTTTTAAGCGCGTAAACTTCGACATTTCAAAAAATTCTTCAAGGTTTTTATGGCCCGGTCTGAAAGTTCCACCGGGGGCTTCTAGTGTTTGGATCGTCCGTCTTTCCGTCTGTCTGTCTGTCTGTCCGTAATTTCGCCCCGCTTACATATAAAGTGCAATATTTCAAGTTTAGTCTGTGATACAGTAACCGAACTTAGACTGTAAGTTCATCTAAGGGTTGTTCACACTTCATTGACATCACATACCCCTGGGCCGGGGTTTTAGTCAAAATGTAGGGCATTGCAATATTTAAAGTATACATATTATTTGCCGGCATAGAAATTTGTTGGGACCGGGGGGCATTTGTGTTTACCAAACACATCTTGTTGGTATAGATTTTTATGCTATGTCATGTCTGTCCGTCGGAGCTCATATCTCATAAACCGCTAATCAGAATTTTATCGCATTTCAAACAAATGTTCCTTGGGACAGGAACTTTTGGACAAAGATCACTCAAGGTCATTTTTTAAAACTCAAGGTCACTTAGAACACACCCTTAAGATATCGGGTCAGGGAAAGGCCTTTCAACATATCTCATTAACCGTTAATCAGAATTTTATCATCATTGACCGTTTACCATGTTTATCATATTTTTTTTCTCTCGGAAATACACTTTTATGTTAAATATGAACTCAACTGCTGAAGTGTTATTGACAGACAAAATCATCTTGAACATTTGTTTTTACCTCTTTTGTAAACCTATAATTTTGGTATTGTTAGTAATACTTCATACAAATGTTAAGTGAGACAGGTCCGAGCACTATATAAATTTGTATCAAGATTTTCTGAGAGATTTGATAAAATTAGCATTACAAGATGAAACATTTTAAAACACGTGTTTCGTATCTCATGGAGTCATTCATTGGTTTGATGACATATAAGTATGTATACTGTATGTATATCATGTACATTACCATACCCAGAAATTAATACATATGATAACACTTAATCCAATGTTCCATACTTTCTCATCCTTAAGGTCCGTGACATACAACACCTGGACCCAGTTGTTCATCCTTTGGTTACATTTAACCAACGGTTAAATATAACCCTTTGTTAAATATGGTAACCAAGGATTATATAACCTAGGATTAAAATCTTGAGATCAGTGCCAATCTTCAGCCAGTTTGAAATAATAAACCTTAATTGGTTAAAATATGTAACCGAGTCTCAAAGTTTGGCTAAATTTTCCCATATTTTACCAAATGGTTTAACCATAGTTTAATTTAACCAATTATTGAGCAACAGAATTTAACCAAAGGTTAAATTTTAATCCTTGGTTATGATATTTAACCGTGGGTTGAAATTTAACCAGTAGATGGACAACTGGGTCCTGGGGTCAGTCTCACTGACGGTCGTAATCTTGCCCGCAAACATAGGCGTAACTTTAGACGTAAATCCAGTTACGAATTTATTAACGTGTGCGTTATTTCAGTTTCACAAAAGGTCGTAAACATATGCTTACTCGATAACCTGCACTAAGTTACATGTGGAATTAGTTATAGTTTGGTGCAGACGTAGACTCGGACGTAAGTTCATACGTAGGAAGAAAGATACGACCTTTAGTGAAACTCATTTTAAATGTAAGTCTAGATTTACGTCTACACGTAAAGTTATGACCTTTAGTGGAACTGGCCCGGGCTCTCTGTCAAAGAATGTCATGTAGTAACGTAGTAAAACGATTCCTGTAAACTTATGATTTTAGTAATCACTTTGAAAGTCAAACATAGAAATAGCGACTGTAAAAAGAATATAAATACATGTACCTCAAAAGCCTATAGTTAAGTTAACCAGAATTGCATTTTAATGTTTAAAACAATATGATAATTGATATTTTCCCATACATTAATATTTACGAGAATAATAATAAAAAAATTAAGTTTTTTTTATCCAATCCATGGTGATCTATAGAAGTTCAACTTTAGTCCTTCCTTTTACGATTTATGATGCCGCCCTGAACCGACACGTATTCTGTTCTGAAAGTTCATTTTATTTTTTCATTAGTTTTCGTGCATCGCCAGCGAAAATATATGCACACCGTTTGCATGATTCAAAGTAATTCAATTAGTCGTCGTCAAATAGATATTATCTAACGCGAATTCTCTAATTGTATGAGAAATTAAACTCAAGGGAGAGCTTAATAAATCTGGCCGCCTTACGCTGTCGG
>BROG01000009.1:2970000-3002500 GCA_030159075.1 Atrina japonica
TATGTTTTAAACGCGTTAGATAGCTCGAGATAATACCCGAGACTTTTCACGTTTGTATATACAGGATATGTAACTATACAGATGTCAAATATATACAGGATGTTTTAGTTGTCATGTAAATGTTGTGTTCACACCTAGCCAGTAAATTCAAAATTGATAACATAACGATTTATGTAAGATGTTTATATGTTTCTCAGCCCCAAAATGGAATTTTATGATCCTTTCAAGATATCTATAGACCTAAATGACAGGGTAACGTATCTGCGCTGATTGGTGATTAAGCGAGAACTTTAGTAACCAATATCTACGCTAATTCCTAAATACGATTAAGGTATGCGACACACTGGATGTCAATGTAAGTTGTTTATTGCATTAATATTTTGAATATTTCAAAGTGAAAAAGTAATTGCAAAAATTTCAGTAAAATTGCAAATCGTGGCCTTTCGGAAACGTTGCAATATTTGTTTGGAGTATTACTGAACTGTAACACTTTGTAATACTGACGTTGGTGAGAACCATTAAAAACCAACAAACCAATAAAACAAATCAAAACACCCCCTCCCTAAAACACCCCCAAAAGGAAAGAACAAAAACACCCCCCCCCAAAAAAAACCCCAAACAAACAGAAAAAAATATATAAATAGAGATATGACGAAATTAAAATTGACTTCGTATCTGAAATGAAAAATAGATAATTTTTACACCGCCATAATAATTGTGACATATTTAGAAAATTGATATTTTTGTAGGCTCAGTATCATACTTGGTAATTGTAAAATTGATTGATTAATGTATTGACTGGGAGAAGAGGTGTACTTTCCTCGTGTATGTTTTGCAATACCAAGCTCCTTGATCTTGTGATTGATAGACAGCGAGAAACTGATCAGTTAATCGGAAATGTGATGACAACTTCAGACCGAGTTATTGATATCTCCGTTCTTGAAAATTGTAGATTTCTCACTTCACCGAGTACATGTAACTGACATGTCAGGGTACGTAAACGAAAGTCAAAATATTTCTGTACTTTCATAGAGTACTCGTGTGAAAGCCATCGATCCGATCCTGTTGCCCACTGAGCTAAGAATGTTTGATAATTAGTTCTTGAAATAAAAATTAATTACGTACATTTTGATAATTTTCTGCTCGACCATACTGCTGAGTTACAGAGATGAAGATGTATCATTACCCAGATAAATACAATCCATATTTTATCGCATTTCAGTAGAATTTCCACTATTAAACAGAGAACGTTTCATTGTTTATAATGTAGCTTTCTATTTATTATTTCAAAAATTTGATAATCTAAGCAGAAAGTAAAAATTCAACATCGCAATTTTAATTACCCATATTGGGAGTTTTCATCACAAAAATTAAACTTTCTGTTTAAATAAATCTTTTATTTTTCTGATTCATAAAATTAAAAATCAAAATAGATAATGAAACTGTTTTTAATTTTTTTTCAATGGTGAAAATTGTAATGAAATGGTTTCACAATGTTTCTTAAATGTTGTTTCATATGAAATATTTTGTAAACAATAACAGTGACCGAATAATTCTTGCACGTCCCTGTACATATAAAATACAACTTTATAAAACGTACGGAATGAAAGTGTGTGTGGCGCGCGCATGCGCCCACGTTTGTGCAAATGTTTGATATGAATTGTCAGACGTCAATCTTATTCCTTTTACTCTTTTGTGTATTTTGTTCTTATCATCATCATCATCACCATCATCATCATCATCGTCGTCGTCGTCGTCGTCGTCGTCATCTTCATCATCATCATCATCATCATCATCATTTCTTCTTTGTAATTATCATAACAGTGAGTCAAACGTAATGTGACTACTATCATTTTAATATAACTATTACTATTTCGTGCATTTAAAAGTAAATGACGCATGTTTGACTCTAGTTGATGTAAATTGAAATGAATCGTAAACTAAATATTGATACTTTCAGGGATTTCATCTAGTTAACTAACGGAAGCGCTGTTTAATTATGGATACCAGAGCAGAAAAAGTTATTTGAGCAGCTTTTTGATATAATGTCTTCTCAGCTGAAATAAGTAGATTTACTGTTGGAATCCATGTAGCTAATTTAGATAACCATTTTACGCGGAAATGAAATATCAAAGTTTTGCTTTTAAAAAGCGTCATTTGATTTTCCATTAGAATACACTTATATAACAGTGACATAAAATCCCAACAAGAAAACGAAGGATTGATTTTATCTATGTGTAAATACAAATGGCTTCAGAGGGTAGAAAGTATATAGCACACATCCTACAGTGATTATTGATACAATGTTTTCAAAGTTAACTATGCATGTCGGACAACTTAAAAGTAACACAAGTCTACGTAAAATGATATCACGCTGGCACGATGTAATTCATACGGACCTTCCATAGGTTTGCCTCATAGAAATTCTGTCACTAGAAAATTTATCTACAAAACGTTCCATTTCTGCTCCCTAACTGGATTGCAATGTCCGATAAATGGATGAAATAATTCATCCGTGGGCCATACTATCAATCATTTATTTTCAGATTTACCTAATTCAATTTCAGTTTAATGTCTTTTTCGTCTATAGTATCAAGTTACATTAAAATTACATCAAATACCGGTGCCAATTAACACGAGTTCCTGTACTTTTACTATGACCTATATTGAAACTGATTCACGGAAATAAAAAAGTACTTTTTGAAATATATGGTTGCAAAATGTTTGACATGAAACATTTTTATGCACATACGAATTAAAAATAATCCGAAAACAGGATACAGATTTTGTATCTACCGGTTATGGATATGAAATTTAAGTGAAATTGACACTGGCTTAGATTAAATATAAGATTATACTACCATTTGTGTAGCTTGGTTAATATAACTTTATTCTAACTTTCAGAGTATTTCCTCTTTATCCTGACACATACAATGCAGCTGTAGATACTATGATAAATTTTGATTTACTATTCATTTTTATTCTTTTTAGAATTATTTTTGTTATGCAAATTTTTGCGCATTGCTTCTTCCTCTAACTTATATACACCGCTACTATAACAATGAAGAGAGATTTCAATCATTGACCTTCTTCAATCTTTACATTAATCATAGCGTTGCTTATGTAATGCAAATAAGTTATCTTCCAGACATAACTAACCAAATTTAGTGAGTTTTCTAGCTTATCATCTTTTTGTAAAACTAAAATTTGCAAATAAAAGTATAGGTGTGTCATACATTAGCAATGCCCTGAATCACAGTACAGGTGTGTCATACATTAGCGATTCCCTGAATCACAGTACAGGTGTGTCATACATTAGCAATGCTCTGAATCACAGTACAGGTGTGTCATACATTAGCAATGCTCTGAATCACAGTAAAGGTGTGTCATACATTAGCAATGCTCTGAATCACAGTACAGGTGTGTCATACATTAGCAATGCTCTGAATCACAGTATAGGTGTGTCATACATTAGCAATGCCCTGAATCACAGTACAGGTGTGTCATACATTAGCAATGCCCTGAATCACAGTACAGGTGTGTCATACATTAGCAATGCTCTGAATCACAGTACAGGTGTCATACATTAGCAATGCCCTGAATCACAGTACAGGTGTGTCATACATTAAAAATGCCCTGAATCACAGTACAGGTGTGTCATACATTAGAAATGCCCTGAATCACAGTACAGGTGTCATACATTAGCAATGCCCTGAATCACAGTACAGGTGTGTCATACATTAGAAATGCCCTGAATCACAGTACAGGTGTGTCATACATTAGCAATGCTCTGAATCACAGTACAGGTGTGTCATACATTAGCAATTCCCTGAATCACAGTACAGGTGTGTCATACATTAGCAATGCTCTGAATCACAGTACAGGTGTCATACATTAGCAATGCTCTGAATCACAGTACAGGTGTGTCATACATTAGCAATGCTCTGAATCACAATACAGGTGTCATACATTAGCAATGCTCTGAATCACAGTACAGGTGTGTCATACATTAGCAATGCTCTGAATCACAGTACAGGTGTCATACATTAGCAATGCTCTGAATCACAGTACAGGTGTGTCATACATTAGCAATGCTCTGAATCACAGTACAGGTGTGTCATACATTAGCAATGCTCTGAATCACAGTACAGGTGTCATACATTAGCAAGTTAACGTTTTGCATTCTACCCTGATTAAAAAAACACAACGTATCACGCCTTGTATTGCCTACAGTCAAAGATGGATTATTACGCCAGGACTTCGTGTAGTGCCTCGCATGATAATTATCATCTTCAACAAAATACTGACACAAATCTAAGTGCTTTGACATCTTTCAGCAATGTTCCAATCGGGCCATAAAATGTAATGTCACTATCGAAAAATATAAAATCACATATAAAATTATAGACAGTCGGGATGACCAAGATACATTTAAATAATCTGGTGAACATTGGACAAACACGGACTTCTGGAAATTCAGAGGTGGGATCGGGTGCATTGGAGAAGTATGCATCCCCTGTTGACTGGTCACACCCACGGTGAGTTCATAGTGAAATTCAAATGAAATGAGTGAGGAAAAATACTTGTGACAACCGGCACAGACGACTCAACAACCTCTATCGAACAGGTAACTCAATAATTCATTTAAATGTAAACCTCAATCAACAACATATTTGAAGAGTCACGATTTCAATATAGCATCATTATCTGCATGTCAGTATTAATACCGTATTCTGAAGAGGATTATGCTGGGAGAGGGACATAACATAAACACAGGGAACACGACACTGCTAGAATGAGGTCATATCTATTTTACAGATTCGGGGTTTCCAACATGCTGTCAGACAAAAGGTATGTGTAAGTACGTATCCTCGGGGAGATTCACCCTTAATCACTAAGGATTCTCTTAAGAAAACGAAATATGACATAAAATGTACATGATGTAATGATATATTTGGACGTTTCAGTATTTACCTAATAGTTCAAAATTAATTTAAAGACGACAGTGAAACAGAACCAATTGATCCTCTCTTTTCTTTCTTCGCAAAGAGTGCAAATAATATAGAAAGCGAGACGGAAAAAGTGATGATTTTTTGGAGTGCCTTTGATATCAAATAATTAATTTCGAATTAATTTTCAAATCAGCACAGGTGTTTATGTACTTCTTTTAGAACATTTGCGACACGAATTGATTAGATATCGTGATTGCTGTCTGACCACATTATTTTTGTAAGTAATTTAATTTAATGTTTTTGCAACTAATTTTGGTAAAAAGTGAACAGTTGATACGAATCTTTTTTTCTCAAGTCATTAAATTTTTAGGTACTGATATTTACGTTTTTATTATGTCTTTTTTTTATCCGAGAACAGAGTTTACGTGGAAGGTTCTAGAAATCTGGACGAGAAATTAACTGGAGAAAATTCTTAATGTAAGAACAGTTCGCCTAAAGATACCAGTATAGCAATACTGTTGTCCATTCGAAGAAACGATGACTGATCAAGGGGTCAATTACGATTTGTATATGTTGTAATATAAAAAGCAATGATTTGTTTGTTTGGATGTTTGTTACGTCACACTCAACAATTTTCAAGTTACATGGTCGCGGCCATTTTTAATGTTGGAGGAGAGAACACGGTTCCAACGCAAATTGTACATGGGAAGAGAATCAGTTTAGGTTCCAGCGCGACTCGAACGCACACCAAGTTTGCCAGTTTACTTGCAGAATGCCGGTTGTCTTTTCCCGGGTACATTGTAACTGGGATCTCTCCCCCAACATTAAAAACTGGCAGCCACCATATTACAAAAAACAAAAAAAATGTTGAGTGTGGCGTAAAACAAAATTCCAATTCCAATCCATACAAAACCATTTCAGTATAACATTGTAACAAAGTCATGATATCTACTGTAACATTTGCTAAATGACTTCAAACGCAATTTCGCATATCCTTGTGGCAACAATTTATAACTAAGTATCCGTATATGAAATGATCCTACCTTAACCATGCGCTAGCATACAATGCCATTCGGAAGATATGTACGCTGTATGGAGGTAATAAAGTAAGATTTGTACTTAGAGGTATACTGGCTGTCATTTTGATCAAAAATATCCCGCGATTAGACCAAAACTTCGTTTAAAGAGACTAAAACATATATTGCCGTATAAAATTTTAACATATCATGCATGAATATACCGATATACCAATTGGTATTCCTGCATTCACGAAAGAATACAAATGTCTACTCGCCCATTATTCATATTCGATTTCTTTTCACAAATACGACATTATAACAAATTTTTATTTATCAACCTGGGATTTTTAAAAAAAATATTTTGTTTGTATAAAACCTAGAATATTTGAAACTTTTAATACAAACAAAAATATCCATTTTGGCAGCTTGTATGCCTTTTGATAGGGAAATTGGCGTTGTAATTTAATTGTCAATTTGTCGTATGTGTCTATTTTAGAGGTAATCATAAAGTAGAAATGATTATTGCTGGTTTATGATATCTTTCTAGCTTATATGTGTTTCCTTTATGAGATTAATTGCATAAATTCTAATTCTCCAACTAGCATCTTTCTGACATTTTCATAGTTTTTGAATATTTTGATTGACAACCAATACATTTGTTGATTCCATTTGACAACTATTCACACAATTATTTGATCCCCGTAACCTAGATGTTAAATAACAATCAATCATATTCCGTACCATCTTCCAAAGTCAAGACTTTCCAACCATCTCCGTTACTCGCATGGAGAAGGAACGACGTGGATCAGAAAACCTTGACTTGGGAAGATGATTTCGTACATATTGGAAACACTACAGCAGACCACACTACAGCAGACGACAGCGTGCAATATTTTAGGACATTCCATTAATCATCGAAGAAATTTGCAAACAACATGCCAGTACGCTATGTGGGCTAATCAGTTTGACATCAACATTGAATTCTCTAATTGCTGTTAAGTATCGATGTTAAAAATTGTATCTTATTGAAAATGTAATTATTTTAAACAACATTGAATCATAACCATTATATAACGACAAAGCTTTTAAAGCGATAATCAAGATTACAGGGATTTGAAAATATCATTGGGTCAAAAAGTACGAGTTAAACTGTAAACTCTAAATGATTATAATTACGTGTCGAAATGATGAGATCAAAGAGAAGTAGAATATTGAAGTAACATTGACAAATAAAAGTTGTGCATGGATGGGAACGAGGAGCATGGTTATGAAGTTTGCATGTTCAGGAGTCCGGTATATTGTGTTATAATTGTAAGAGGAAGAAGCTCGTTTGGCATTGGTCCTCGCCTATGTTAGAATTATTAACTGGTCAACAGTTGACGGACATATAAGCCCTGAAATAGATTAATATGGACAAAAATAATTCGCTGAAATCGTTTTATGACTGATAAGAATATTTTGGGATGAGAATCAAAATATAACAAACCAAAGGGATGGTTTTATCAATTTATTTTGGATTACATTTTCTAAATATTGAATTTTTTAAAACGATCTATGTTGGTATATTTACTTAATATTGACAGCTAGCTAACTGTGTAAATCTTTCTGGATTGTCCAAAGATTCCATATTTAGCTTATCTCAAGTAGTGTCAAATGATCACTAAGGCTATTGACAAAAAAATCTTGATATTCATTTTAGGTCACGACGCTGCGTAAAAACATCCCATTCTTCATACAATGAACAAAATACCAAGAAATGCCAAGAGTGATGTCTGACCCCAAAGTCACTATATTTACTAAATACTCAAACTCAAATCTTATCTTTTAATATTTTAAAGTTTTCTTCAAATTAGCAATAATCATGATAATATTTACAATTGTATTCAGTAAATATACAAACATATCCAGTTACAGAATACTTTTTGCGTGTTTTACCTTAAAATCGTGAAAATATGGTTGATCTTGAGTACTGAGTAAATTTGGTGACGTCGGGCCCAGGACTATACAAGTATGTGGATATCCATGTAGGAACGTAAGTAAACATGTATGAAGGTACGACGTCGTATACACATTTGTATGTAAGTATACATGTATGTAGGTACGTATACACATTTGTATGTAAGTATACATGTATGTAGGTACCTATACACATTTGTATGTAAGTATACATGTATGTAGGTACGTACACATTGTATGTAAGTGTATGTAGTATATACACATTTGTATGTAAGTATACATGTATGTATACGTATACACATTTGTATGTAAGTATACATGTATGTAGGTACGTATACACATTTGTATGTAAGTATACATGTATGAAGGTACGACGTCGTATACACATTTGTATGTAAGTATACATTTATGAAGGTACGTATACACATTTGTATGTAAGTATACATGTATGTAGGTACGTATACACATTTGTATGTAAGTATACATGTATGTAGGTACGTATACACATTTGTATGTAAGTATACATGTATGAAGGTACGTATACACATTTGTATGTATACATGTATGTAGGTACGTATACACATTTGTATGTAAGTATACGGTACGACGTGTATGTATGTAAGTATACATATGTAGGTACGTATACACATTTGTATGTAAGTATGTAAAGTACGACGTATACATTTGTATGTAAGTATACATGTATGTACGTATACACATTTGTAAGTATACATGTAAGTAAATACACATTTGTATGAAGGTATACGACGTCGTATGTAAGTACACATTTGTATGTAAGTATACATTTGTATGTAGGTACGTATACACATTTGTATGTAAGTATACATGTATGTACATACACATTTGTATGTAAGTGTATGTAGTACGTATACACATATGTAAGTATACATGTATGAAGGTACGACGTCGTATTTGTATGTAAGTATACATGTATGTAGGTACCTATGTATGTAGGTATACCCTATACACATTTATGTAAGGTAGGTACGTATACACATTTGTATGTAAGTATACATGTATGAAGGTACGACGTCGTATACACATTTGTATGTAAGTATACATGTATGTACGTACGTATACACATTTGTATGTAAGTATATATGTATGTAGGTTTGTATGTAAGTATACATGTATGAAGGTACGTATACACATTTGTATGTAAGTATACAATACGCACGAATACACCGATGTACGTACGTATAAACGGATGTATGTACATACGTATACATTTCTAAGTTTGTACGTATCCATGTAGGTACGTACGTATACACGTATTTAGGTACGTATATTAATAGGTACGTAAGGATGCACACAGATACTTATTTATACCTTATAATACCAAAGTTATTGTTTTGTAAAATTTGAAAAAAAAACCTAAAAGTGGGAATTCAAATGTTCAAGACGAACGTTTCTGTCAATAATACCTCAACAGTTGAGTTGGATTTTAGACTAGATGTGTAGATCCAAAACAAAAAGTGATATCATATAAGGTCAAAAAGTAACCTAAATTTATTTCTAAACACGTCATAGGAACCACTGTATGAAGACGACTATCTTAGATTTTGAGCAGTTTAAAATTTAAACGGTGCTATCCATTCAGAATATAACTTGTTTATAAAATAATTAGCTGGTACCGAAATACCAGGTGTATTACATGATCGCAAAAATATAAATTAATTATACTTTACAAAAGGACATCTTATTATGACTGTATGATTAACAGTTGCATAATAAAAGTTTTAGTTGTCATACTATTTCATTTGTCCTTTGATCCATAATTATTGTTTGTTTTAGGAAATAGATGGTTCTCCATAAGCAGTGTTTTACGAAAGTTATTCATTTTTGGTGACCATATTGTAGGATAACTTGAAAAGTTTTATTCTTGGAGCAACCAAATTGGATCAAATAATATCAGTGAAGGGTCATCATAATTTTAATAAAAAATAATTGTTTAGATTAATGAAGATATGAAATAAATATTTCTGTCACAAAAGTTTTTTTTTTCAGAGTAATTATACAGAATTTATTTAGGAAATTCTATGTATTGCCATACAATATGACCGTCAAAGGGAAATAACTCTGGCAATATCTGCTTATGGAAAGTCATCTATAGCTTGAATCATTTGCCCTTGCAAATGATCGTAAATCTGAATCTTTTTTCTGTTTTATAAAATACTTCTGCTATATGGTATCGCAAACATGCACATGATCGTAAATCTAGATCTTCTATGTAATTAAAGCAATAGTTCTAATCCTTAGCGTATAAAACATGCACATGATCATACATCTTGATTTCTTCACTGTTGAAAAAGACATCAATTTCAGATTCACTATTAGATCAATGACAACATTGGGAACACGAAAAAAAGTGAGATCACGAATTTGTACACAGAAGTATATTCATTGAGTCAAAATGCCCAAATTATCTTTATGATTTAACGGCAATAAGAAGTAAAACCGGAAGTGTATATAGTTTACTTTATGTACATTGAACTCCACATAAAGACCCCCTTAGGGACACAACAAAACAAGTCTTTATAGGGAGGTTGCCTTTATATAGAGGTTGATTTGTACACAATTGGTAATATTGGGGACAGCAAAAACCAGTCTTTATGACCAGGTGGTGTTTATACACAGGCGGTCGCTAAAACAGGTTTTACTGTACTTGTTTACCTACGTATATGGTGTAATTGTAATTAATGACGGTTTTCTCGAGAGCTAAGATTAATAGATATTTGAATAGTCCTGACGAATTCCCACACACGTGGGTGAAAAAAGGAATGGAAACTTTGTAGCTTTCTCCCACAAACATCGATGATGTCTAGATCGTAAATCTAGGAATCAAAAGAAAAAGTAAAACCTTAGGGCAACGAAGCATTTACTAGATTTTCCGTTTTAAAGTGTTCAGGCTATTTTAGTATAGGGTTGTAAAATCAAGGATAAAGCCAGCCATCGACTTGAGTTTTTGTCCTAATTTATTACGATAATCCCGGAATTTTGTATATATATTAACATCAGTATTTTCCAGCAAGAACAAAGCTGCTAAACACACTAGAATTTCGATCTGGCGCTCTTTTACATATATCAGTAAATTTATATTCTAGCGTAAACATATTGTTTTTCTAGGTACTTGATAAGCTGAACACAATTTTATTGTCTTAAAGGGTCATTATTTGTGATTTGTTTTCCTTTTTTACTATTTAGACTGTTATATAATAACAAAAAGAGACATACACAAGCATAATTTTTTTTAAAAATTCCTATATATTTTGTAAAAATTGCTTGAGAAACCCAGTTTGGCAATTATTCACTCGTAACTAATTAATTCAAACTGACTACATTTGTATTTGTACATGTATATGCATGCTACACCGGACCTGATCCTATTTTCACAAAATGTATAGGAATATAAGATTTTTATGTCTGTGTATAGCTCTTACTTGTTATTGTACAATTGTTATCAAGTACAAGTTGTAAAAGTAGAAAAAAATTGAAATAATCTTTTGGTAAACACCGCTAATGCCCCTTTAAGCTAAATGGTGTCGGCCAAATTCAGACACATTTTTTTTCTGGTTGATGTATGTCTACGTCACTACTTGATCACTAGCAATGTTTAAATTGCTATAAATAAATTTTGATCTGATACTCGATTCCCATTGGTCAATTTTTTTTGTTTATTTTCCAATCAATCTAATTTTGCTATGGACACGGTAATGCCCCTTTAAAACAAATACAAATGGAGAGGTCTTATATTCGGCACTTTTCTGTATTGACTTATATAGTCTATATCAATAAGTAATGGCTAAACCTTTTTTTCACCCTAACTTAAAAACTGCAATGACTCATTATGATAAGTTGTTATATTGTTGTTTAACATCCCACTCAAGAATCTTTTACTCATATGGAGACGTCACCAAATGCCGGAGAAGGGCTTATTATTTTGGCCCATTCTCGGAACCTACGGCCATTGAGCAGTGAGGGGTCTTTAACATGCCAACACCTACAGGAAACCAACCTGCCGCCGGCTGGACTCGAACTCACGACCTCACAATCAAGAGTCGAGCGCGCTACCGACTGAGCCAGGTCGGCTCCATTATGATAAATATAATGAAGACGTACCAATGAATATTCGAAAACCCAAGTCCACCAGAACATAACAAATTAGATATAACAACGGTCTCGACAGGAAAAAACAATTTCGAATCCCAAACGGAATGGGACCAGGTGTCCTGAAGAAGTCATTATTCCCGTAAAATTCTTGATAGGGGGACTTCATATTGTTTATCAAAATCCCCGTATCGACCATAATACTTCGTTAGTGACGATTTCAAGCGCTCAACAACGTATCCATTTGTGAGTAGTTCACTGACGAGTCGCCTGACTCTCAAAACAAAACATCCACAAGAGGGGCATGCTTTGACACAACGCAACACAACAAGAAATGAAAAGCCATGGACTGGGGAAGACGGGATATTACTTTTCAGGAACGGGAAGTTGAGCAGAGACTTTATAAAGTCTACTTCATAAGAATACAGAAAGATGACATCTAGGAGAGGGGTGCACAATTGGTACCCATTGGAATGCTGCCTATCTGCTGGAAAACCTTACTGGCAAAATCCACGAGGATGTTGTCCGCTAGAAACTAGACAATTCAGCATCTGGATGATATCATCTTCAGTGTACTTGTAATTGCAGTGAGAGCTTTTTTTCAAGAAAATATGGTTCTTCATGACCTAACACTAGATATTTACATCTGCGATTATCATTTTTGTATATAAAGGACTCTCGTATAATAGTGAGTCTGTTTTTAAGTTCCTGATAATGAATTGTTGTGTAAAGGTCGAAATAAAAAAGGCTGGATGCTTGTAATATGCCTGAAATTTGGAGACTAGGTATTCCAACAACTCATTAGAATTCTTTAGGATCCATCTCTGAATAAAGAATACTGCATAGACTGTAATCTTCAAGTGTGTTTGTCAATAGAACATTTTCGAGTTGTTCCATTCCGTTCAATATTACCTGAATAGTTTGTACTCATATCACGTGATTGCAACAGAAAGTCGGAATAAGGTCTAAAATAGCACACCTATCAATATATATATATCTACATGTGTCGTATTTAAACTTGTAAAAGGTCAATTGGCGTAAAGTTTTCCACCTCTTGATTTCAAGAGGTCCGTGTTTGTCAATTTTTTTTACCAGATTTGTACATATATCCTGGACATCCTAGTGATTTATACCTCGGTATTTGAGACTTTTGATATATTATATAACAAGACAACAAGGAATACCGCAAACTTTTTCTAGTCTTCAGTCAAAATTGCGATTTTTGTATTAAACACATTTCGATGAAACTATTATGTAATCAACTACTAGCAAAAAATACATGGATAATTAATAAAACATTTTAATACACAATTTAAATTTTGACTAAAATTAATAACTCTGTTTTATAATCCTGGTGATTTGTCTTGTTATTCCTTTTCATGGTGAACTTCCCTGTGTAACGTCATGAACTGATGAAATCAAATTTTTGCTGAATCATCGAAAGGAATTCCTTAATTTTAAATTGAAACTTGACGGGAATATGCAACACATAATTTAAATTTTGACTTATGTTATTAACCTTGTTTTCCATAATCCAGGAGAATTGTCTTGCTTTTTCGTTATGTTTGTTACCCTGTGTCCCTTTCATGAATAATTGAATTCAAATTTCCACTGAATCATAGATAGGAATTCCTCGGTTCAAATCTTAAACTTGACGGGAATGTTCAACATCATCATGTATTATCGTTTACTATCTAGAGTAGCATAATCTACACTTTGTCAGGTGTTCTATTAGGATTACATCTATTACTTGTTTAGAATGTATTTTTATAGAGAAGATGTATTGACATCTTAATTGTTTTATTTAGCAGACACGTTTGACAGCAAACAAGACGGTATTCCCATGGGAACGTACTGTCTCTTTTCTGCTTTGTCTGTATTCCTTTTATTCACAAGAGGAATTTAGCATACAGAATTAACTCTGGGCCCGAATCACCAAATGTACTCCATGCAAGGACATTGCCCAGTTGAACTCACTTTTCATAATTACAAGATAAAAACATACAACATCCTTCAACTTGACATTTTTGTAAGTTGGTGATATACAATGGACATACAATGATGGAAATTATCGCTTATTTAAAGAAAACTACAAAATATACAACATCCTTTAGGTAGATATTTAAGTGTTTAGCACCCTATTAACTACCTTTTTTTACTTTTACATTACGCTATGTGGATACAGGATCCGCTCTTAAATATACAATATTTGCAGAAGATGTCGATATCAATGTCCTTTTGAAATTATGATAATCGACACCATTGATAATGGTAAGTAAATTTGATATTTTTAAAAGATCTTTGTCCGGTTACCAAGGGATTTCCTCATCTCCATGGCAATTGACCACACCCACCGCTGGATTTCCCTTAATTCTATTTTCATCATTTTGTTTTGTTACTTCTGGGCTTCTTTAAGGTAAGCAATTTCATATCTGTATTTAAATGTCCAGAATTGTGAATCAATGTTCAATTATTTCTTCGATAATCGAATTAAGACTGTCTGTATCGATTATAACTTCGGCTTCAAGTGTCCGCTTTAATCTTGGTTAGACAAACAGAATTGGTATATCTAAGCGTCGCTAAATTTGGCCACATTGTTAAAATCTAATGTGGTTATTTTTTACTGGTTCTTTTCGCCTTTTGTGAAAAAGTTGTACTAAAATATGGCTTACCTTTAAATCCCAATTGTGTTGTATGGACTATTTCACGTGTTCTCATTATAGTAAACATTTAAAATTAATCCGGATCTACATATTTCGGACTTCAATTTGGACACTTTAATTGGGAGTCAAAATTGATGGTCACATGATTTCACCTCTGGTAGTTCCGCGATGGTGATGGTTCGCGATTCCTGGGTTCGGCACCATGAACCTTAAGAATTAATTCAGGTCTGAGAAAATTCTCAACTTGGCCTGCTTAGCCAGTCAGATTATTTCAGGATTAGACATAGATGATTGTATCTAGACTTGAATAATTATTATTTTGCCACGAAGCTGTATATTGTGCAGTCTTAATACTATGCAACTGCTATACATTTTGTCGTCTTTCATTTGATAAAGGACAAGAGGCCGAAAATTTGTGAATATTGAGTGTTTTACTGTTTTTTGATATAGCATCCAAATTTTACAATTATAATTAATGTGCATTATTAACTTGTTCCTTCCTGATTTATGAGAGTAGACCATACTTTTAATTGATTTGGGCGAGTCTAAATGTGACCATAGGGTTGAATGAGTTAAGAGTATTTAGGGTACACTGTATAGATGTTTATCGCCACAGAAATATCAGCCACTATCAAAAACATCAAATTCCCCCCAAATGCAATTTAGTCCAAATCAGTATTTTAAAAATACGTGCAAAGTACTCGTAGTATATTTCCATTTGAGCTTGTCAACAGTATTTATTTGTGATATGGTTTACGGAGATAGGAATCGATTCAATTTTCTTCATTTTGTACTTTTGAAATCAGAGGTATGAGCGTAGATGTCGTTTACCCTGTGAATCTGCCTCAGTTAGAGGCATCATTATTTACACAAATTTGAATTTATTACTTTTATAATATGATTATTTCCCATAGCATTCATGAACGCTATACATTTTCTATAATGTTAAACGTATCGCCGGGGGAGTAATCGTCAGAGAGAATTTATATCCGTGATATGCCAAATTTCTCATTATCAGAATGGTACTTAATGTACGTTGCCCTGTCGGTATTAGATCTGGGATAAGTCGTAAATTTGTTACCGATGATATATATTTGGAATTTGAGCTATATTACTACGGGCACGGATATCATATCTGCATCATCAAATCATACATGGATTGTAAAACGCATTCAGTGTACTTGGCCTTCAATAATGATTTTCTGTCGGACGTAATTTCACACAGAATACAAATATAGTGTTCCGAGCTAAAGCCAAAGATGCATTTTTCTGCCTCCTTTTTATAAAAATGAGTTTATTTTAGCATCTGACCGATGTATGTATGTATGTTTGTATGTATGTATGCATGTGTGTGTGTGTGTGTGTGTGTGTGTGTGTGTGTGTGTGTGTGTGTTCTGATGTCCACTCATATACATATTATATTTCATTTAAAAACTTGTGTCACTCACTACACCCCCGGAAAACCCAGCAAAACAAATAAAATTGATGTCACGCCGTTACAATATTACGTCATGATAACAGAAAACAGAAAAAAGGTAGTCCCCTTCCGGGAGGTGTGTCCACAGCGATGTTAGGTTAAGTGAAAATAAACACAAAATTAAATCAATAAGAATAGATATTTAGTTCTCCATATATCGATTAAATGTTTAGAAATTAAAAACAATGTTGTGAATGTATATCCTTATTTTTTGTGATTTTAATTCTAATGTTTTTAAAGATTTTTTTGAAAAAAAAATTCATAAAATTATGGTCTGTGTTTTCCTTTTATATAATATTTTTATTATATGAGTTCATCATAAAAATAAAAATTACAGATACTAAAGTATTACTCTTCAGGATCATTAGGACACAAGATACAAATCTCGTGAACATTGGACAAACACAGACTTCTGGAAATCCAGATTTGTTACCAGGTGTTCTGGATGAGTAATCATCCCCTATTGACCAGTCACACCCACCGCGAGTCTACAGTAAAATTCAAATGAAATAAAGCGGAATTAATTCTCGTCACAATACGTACAGAAGAATCAACAACCGCTACATGCAGAAAAAAATCCAAATTCTTGTCTATTGGATTATTTATTTTGCTTTTCATCGATGTAGTTTACCACAAAAAAGTTTGACAATTAAAATACAACTGATTATCTGTGAATCATTATCTCTGAGTAATTTGAAGAACAAATATTGGAATTCCTGTAGTAGATATTTTTATATTTTTGATATTCAAAATCTTTTGATTATTTTGTGATTTATTCGATGTAAATCAAAGTCACAGGCATAATCACTAATGAAATCTGCTGTTTTCTATCTCCATTTCCTTCGCCTGATAGATAATCCATCGTAAATTGCTAGACTCTTATCTGCCATAAAATATAAGAAAGTTATCTTTCTATTAACGTTCTTTTTATCTTGTTTTATGTGATAAAATTCATCGAAATTTCTATATTATAGTATGTTTTGTTGGTGTTCTATATCCTACTAAAATGTTATCAGTTTTTCGTGTTTTAGTGGCCATCAGAAAGAGAGAACGCAACGTCATCATCTCAAGAAAATATTCCGATCTTTGTTTCATAACTTTGTCTGAGGTTCACGAAAACTTTGAATACTACCTAATTAAGCGATGTCCATCTGTTTGTAAGCTATTTGTTATTTGTTTTCTATTTCATGTGAATGAGAGGAGGGTTGGTTGAGGTCATGTTGGAATTCAAAAATTCAAAAACATGACTTCAACCACCCTTCTTCTGGTTTAAAGGAAATAGAAAGCAATTTACAACCAAACTTACCTCTATAAAAGACCACTGTCACTATGTAATCACTTGGTTTGAGAAAAGATAAATAATTATCTGATTTCAAACTATTTATAGACCACCAATAGTAGATCCATATAACCTGGTGGGGTGGAGTCTTGTGAACCCTTTCTTGACCTGGACGAGTTTAAATTTTAGGTAATAAAGGATTCTTGTGAACCCTTTCTTGACCTGGACGAGTTTAAATTTTAGGTAATAAAGGATTCTTGTGAACCCTTTCTTGACCTAGACGAGTTTAAATTTTAGGTAATAAAGCATGACATTAAGATTACACTGACTAGAGTAATCATTCATACTTGTTACCTTAAATGAGATCAGAGAGGGATAAAACGTTTTCCCCGTGCAACTTGTCATAACCGAAGAGTAGAATCATCCGTATGATAATCAAAAGGTTACTCCGATCCGCTATCTTATGTGAATCGGACACAAGTCTTATAAAACATACATGGCATTTCCTTCTCTTACAAATATTATAAACAAAATACCAAAGTTATCAAAGACGATCGTTTCTGTCAATTAGACTTAATCAGTTAATCTACAATTTTAAATAGATTTTCTAAAGAGAAAGTGGTATGAGACATTGCCAAATAATATGTCTAAACGTATAGCCAAAATCCGTCTAAGAGTAACCACTGTAAAAAGATGATCAAATACAGATTTATGCACTTTCTGTAATGAACAGCATGAAACAATAAGTCATTTATTTTATTTAAGTAGAATAAGTTCAGAGTTTTGGGAAAATGTATTGTTATGGTCAAACAATGGACAAACAGTAAATACTGAATTTTGGAAATATTGAGATTCTACTTGGGAAACCAAATAATTAACTCAATGGACACATAAATTTATCGATTCGTTAGGTTAAAAATATCTTCATAGGCAAAAGACTAAAAAATGCATATCGTCTTATTGAGTCAAAGAAATATATTCAAAATTATATGAGAATGAATTTATACATTTTAAAAAAAAAATATTTGTGAAAAATAGGGAATTCACTTGACTCGGTTTTGTGAAATGAATAAGGTAAAAGAATCACTTATTATATTTTAATAAGCAATATATATATATATATATATATATATATATATATATATATATATATATATATATATATATATATATGTAAACACATTAAAATATAAAAGCAAACGTATGTATGTGTCACGGAGTGAATGTATGTTTCTTAGCGTATTATATATGTATATATGCCAGAAAACCAAATAAAAAGTTGAAATAAAAAAATAATATTAAACACACGATATTATCAATAGACCATGTCAAAATAATACATTTCATTTCTTATAATGTATTATACATATTTTATATGAAATATTGTGTTTAAAGTATGAAAATGTATGTTTGATAACGATGAACAACGACGAAATGCATTTGATTTATATTAGCATGCTCGGGATAAAAGGTTATATATATATATATATATATATATATATATATATATATATATATATATATATAGTGAACAACAATAACAAAGCAACATATAGTTGTTTTCAATAATTGCATGTGGTATAAATAAACATGTGTGTAACACAAAATGCATTAGTTTTATAATAACAAACATATAATAAACAAAGCATGTAAAACTTGACAATCACTATGTGCAAAGTGTTTGCCCCTTTTTACCCCTTTTGGGCTTTCATTGATCCTTTCCATCCAGAAACTTTATGCGACTTTCTGTCAAGTTTGGTTAAAACTGGTCCACTTGTTCAGGAGAAAAAAATGAAAAATGTCTCAAATTTAATGAAAAACCTATACACAAATGTATTTCCTAGCTGTTGACCCATGATTGACATTTTGTCGAAATGATAATGTCTAACAACTTTTTCATATATCTTTGTATTCAAGAATTCAATTGGTTTTGAGTTGATAAGCCACTTGTATAAATATGTACCCTATGTTATTGAATACCCCCTAGACAGATTTTCATGGACAGTAACTTTAATTAGCTATGTAGATACTGACATAAAAGCATCTGATTATTGGCTCATGAGAAGATTTTTAAAGGTGTCCCAAGTTCATGTGTTTTTTGGCCCCTTTCGACATGCAATTGCATGCAATCAATATACAAATATGTCCAGAAAGAGTATTGTGTTTTACCTTAAAACCACGAAAATTCAGTTGAGCTTGAGTACTGAGTAAGTTTGTGATTTCGTGTCCCGGTTACAGAGTACCAGGGAAAACCCAAGGGATTAACTTGGCACATTTTCTCACAAAATCAGCTTAGCTTCCAGCGATGTTCGAATCCTGGCTTTCTAGTGATGAGAGACTTTACGGTCTAAAATGTGATGTTTAAACTACTCGGTCACCTGTAAATTGGGGATGTGCTTACATTGGCACGACCGGGTATCGAACCAGAGACCTACATGTTGAAGATCTGGCGCTCTAACAACTGAGCTACTTTGCCCACTAACTGAGGATTTTATTAGTAAATAGAAAAATTATATGAAAGAAAAATAATGAATAGGATTTCGTGGAATTCTTTGAAAGATAAAGTTGTTCCATAAAGTACATGGAAAAACGTGTTATTGCACGCGAAAGTTTGCTGAACAAATGTACCTCAGTATTTGTTTTCTTGCATGATATCTAAAAGAGCCACAAAACATATCAGACTAAGGCTAAAATTAAATTAGATTCTAAATAACACCTCGCCTGTTTTATATAGTTAATCTAAAAGTCCTAAAACTGGGAAGTTAAAACCAAAACCATTGATAAAAATAAAATGAAACGTTTTAAAGATTTGTATGAAAAATGAGATATCATAAATATTGCCTCAGCTGGAAAGAATCCGACATATCGGTATAAAAATGAGCAAGAAGTATATTAAATTTGAAAAAAAAACCCAGAAACAACGAAAGTGATGAAAAACAAAAGTTTTGGTTTTAGAGTTGTATATTGCTTTTCTTTAATACCATACTGTTGACCAGAAAATAATTACAATGAATAGACACAAACACACACGCGCGCGTGTGCACGCATTTATTACCTAAATAAAAAAGGCAGAAATCTACAATAAAATCTATAAACCTATAATCAGTACAAAGCCATTACATACATATAAAAATAGATTAATAAAGTAAATATGAAGTACCAATGGATAATCTTGACTCCATGTCCATTAGAATGCGACAAATTAGATAAAAAAATGGTCTCAAAATGATGAAGAATTGCGAATTCCAAACGGGAGGAGTCAGCATAAATATAAAAATCTCAGATACCAAAGTATAAATCAATAGGATGTCCAGGACATAGATACAAATCCGGTAAAAATGGACAAACACGGACCTCTGGAAACCAAGAGGTGGGATCAGGTGCCATGGAGGAGTAAGCATCCCCTGTCGACCGGTCACACCCGCCGTGAGTCCACAGTCAAGTCCAATGAAACACGTGAGGAGTGTATCCTCGTCACAATTGGTACAGACGTCTCAACAACCGCCAACGAAAAGGCAACTCAACATTTCACTTAGTGAAACAGAGTAGTCGCAAACAAGACTATTATACCGACCGTAAAATTTGCATAAAACAGCATAAAACAAAAATGAAGTATACTTCACGATAATTCAGCGTTACATTTACAGAAAGATATGAACGATACAAATCGATATTTAAGATAAACTCACTGAACATTAATATTGCGATAAATGCAAAATTACAATAACGTATAAACTGTACAATGAAAGTATTCACATAATTAATTGGTAAAAGATATGGTTACTAGATTGTTATCAGTCATGTGACGAGAATTTATTCCACACCTATTTTATTTGAATTTGACTATGGACTCACGGTGGGTGTGACCGGTCAACAGGGGATGCTTACTCCTCCATAAGACCTGATCCCACCTCTGGATTTCCAGAGGTCCGTGTATGTCCAATATCACCAGATTTGTATATGTTTCCTGGACATCCTGAACTTTTATACTTTGGTATCTGAGATTGTATATACATGTATTTAAGCGGCACAGCCAATCACTGGACAATAAAGCTTACTTTTAAACCCAAAATTGACTCCATCCAAACAATCACTCGCCATTAATACAAATTACCTACTCTTTCAACCCACATGCGCACGAACATAAAGTAATACATTTTGCATATCTCAAATATAACAGAACGAATAACTCGCAGATTCGAGTTTAAAATACTAATATTTACCCATATATCAGGTCCCGAAATATGTTAGCCGAGATCTGTTTTAGAAGCTACTTACATAAATGTTCGTTACGTTCGTGTTAAATGGTGATTAAAATATATAATTTAAGTATTTAACGTCTGAGAGCTTAAATTTTGAATTTGAATGTTGTTGTATGTTTGAATGTTATCAGATAAGGTGCTGGTCAGTTTTTAGTGGTGGATGAGAAAGACCGGTTATTACGTACCCGGGAACTGACCACCGGCCTTCAGCAAGTAAACTATCACAAAATCAGGTTAGTTTCCAGCGGAGCTCGAACCCGCTATGAGAGGTGAGAAGACTCGGTGTAGCCCCCCTAGAAGCTCCAACCACTCGACTTGGGAGCTCTAACCACTCGACGTCGGAGTTTTAACGATTCTACCGAGGAGCTATCCTCAGAGGTTAATAAGTTATATTTTGGTTATGACAAAACACAATGCTACCCACTGAAACACAAAGAAATTAATATGAAAATATGTATTTGATTACAATAAACATAAATTTTCATTTCAATATTTGTTAAAAACCTGATACAATCAACGCGGAACTTTCCTATAATCAACACGGATACAGATACAGGATCCGTAATCTTTTTAACTTCGTTTTTGCTGTTCGTGTTCTTTGAACGATCATCCTAATGTGCATTGTCAGAGATTTAGATATAATTTGATGTGTGACGTTACCAATTGAGACTTGATATGACATGCTATAATATTCCACACGGATACCAATCCCGAAAAATAAAGCAATGCGTTTGTAATGCAAATTATTTAGACTATATTTCCTATTTGCATTGTCAAATACTTGAGATATCATTTGACGTATAACGATGAGGATGATAAAAATGACTTCCAATTCTTATTAATAAAACAAGGTACATGGCAAGATTATTATTTTTATATTTTTTTTTTTTTTTTTTTTTTTTTTACAATTTTGTTACTTCTCCAGGACTCGAACGAAATTATGTATCTATTTTATCTGCAATACATCTAATTGACACTCTAATATAACCAGTAAGGCTTGTCAGTAACTTTCATTAGATAAATTTGCTTTGCCATTATACTACTATTACTTCTTCTTCATTTACAACAACTACAATTATTATTACCACCATCGCTACTACTACTACTACCACTACTACTACTACTACTACTACTACTGATGCTGCTACAACTACTACTACCACTACTACTACTACTACTACCACTGCTACTTCCACTACTACTACTACTACCACTACTACTACTACTACTGATGCTGCTACAACTACTACTACCACTACTACTACTACTACTGATGCTGCTACAACTACTACTACCACTACCACTACTACTACTACTACCACTACTACTACTATTACCACTACTACTACTACTACTACTACTACTACTGATGCTGCTACAGCTACCGTAAATACGAGTGCTACCACCACTGTTGTTACTACACCTTCTATTACCACTACTGTTACACCAACTTTAATTTGTATCACTGTCCTTTTCTATTGGATTTCTTTTATGATAATTTACATTAATATTAGTTACCAGTATTTAAAACACAATGAAATAAGAAAAACATGTAATGTAAAATTCGAAATGTAATCGAAATTTTTTTTTTTTTCTGAAATGGATCTCTTTTGCATTTAATTAAAAGAAATTGAAAAACTGACTTTGCAAATATAATTAACCTTAATACAAAACGTTATTCTTAATTAAGTTAAGCTTTCGAGGAAATGCGGTTAATTGAAGTTTTGTCTTATTTTAACAAATACAAAATGAAACCGATGAAAAATGCTTGTTTTAAAACAATGCATCTCTGTTTCATTAAATGATAAAAATAAAACATGAAAAGAAAATATTTCGCAATAAACTGTGATCACATTTCCACTAAACAAAACACTGGTCATGTATGTCTAACACTGTTGATAATGCTATAAAACATTTTCTATCATAACTTGTGTTGCTATACCTCTCTCAAATGGTTTTATAAACGAAGCGCTACAGTTAGTTAAACATAAATCTCATTGGCCGAGTTCGAACTACTACTGCAATGAAAATGTTTGTACATGAAGTTGCATCAGACTAGTTGTCGGCGGTCAAAGTTGGCGATTAAATTATTTGGTTTGGAAGGAAAGAGGTTCGTTTTTGAAGTCTCTTACAAAGCTGGGTTTGATACCTTTGACATATTGATGTAATCTGGAGATTGGAGCGACGTACAAGTTTGACGCGAACATGAGAGTCCGAACGCCATGGTGTCTAGACGTGATGTAGGCTAATGATCCATACTACCAATGTTTTCAGTTATGGTAGAAACAGATTCAACAATTCGTGTAAGTTGACTATCGTGTTTATCTAACTCTCGTTAACCTCATGTCTTTTCAAATTTTGAAAATTAGCTAACTCGAGTTAGATAAACATGATAATTATGGGGCGCCTTTTTACTTTTTCCAGTTAGTGACATCACTCTTTCGAATAGGTGATATCACTTATTCGAATATGTGATATCACTCATTCGAATAGGTAATATCACTTATGCAAATAGGTGATATCACTTTTATAAATTCTTAAAATTCTTATACGAATGAGTGATATCACCTATTCGAATGAGTGATATCACCTATTAGAATAAATGATATAACCTTTTCGAATGAATGAGTGATATCACATACTCGAATAAGTGATATCACTTATTCGTTTTGTAAAGTGATATCACCTATTCGAATAGGTGATATCACTTATGAATCAATGCCAATGAATGCTCCCTACACAAAAATAAATTATATTCATGGTTCTAACAAAAATATGACTTGTGTCATCTTGGGCATTATATATTATTTATATTTTTGTTTCCTTACATTTGGTCCAAAGAATTATATAGGGTGGTTTAAGTTCAACCACTTTTAAAACAATTTTGTGTGGAAATAAGATCCTAGTTCAAAATGGCAGGAATCGGCGGTATGGTCCTACAACAGACACAGGAGTTGATTCCAATTCTGCAGCGCTGCGCCTTTATCACGATACCGTAATATCGTCCTTTGCGCTTTGTTCTTCCATAGATATAGGCCTAGTGATATTCACTGCAGATCTACATTTATAGAAGAAATGGGGAGCATAAGGTTTTTACTGTTTCCACTTATTCGAATGAGTGATATTACTTATTCGTTTTGTAAAGTGATATCACCTATTCGAATAGGTGATATCACCTATAAAAACGTATAAAATGATATCTCCTATTTGAAAGAGTGATATCACTTATACGAACAGGTGATATCACTTATTCATTTTTATAAGTGATATCACTTATTTGTATAAGTGATATCACTCTTTCGAATAGGTGATATCACTCTTTCGAATAGGTGATATCACTTATTCGGTATTCCAATGGGTGTTATCACCCATTCGAATAGGTGAAATCACTTATTGAATAAGTGATATCACCTATTCGAAAGAGTGATATCACTAACTGGTATTAAAAAGTAAAAATGGCGCTCCATAGATAATCAACTAACACCAGTTGTGGAATCTTTATATATACACATAGTGTTTATCTCTCACCTAGGAGAAGTATACTCATGGTGTACACTGCCTAAATATCCATCATTTCACTTCCAGTTATATTTCACAATGTTAGAACGTTCAAATTTGGTTTTCTTTGAAATTTTTATATAACTAATGTTTGACTTAATTGACTGCATTTTTCATTCTACTGCTATGCGTTTAATTGCTTCCTTCCATTTTATGATTGCCTTATTATAATGCATTGGTTAAAAGAGTTTTGGTGACGGCGTGTTCATAAAGATTTATCATTTGTTGTTTTAAAGGAGTTCAGAATTTCACCTTCTATCATATTTCATGAGTTTCATAGGGTTTGGTGAAGAACTTTGAGTCCATTCTATACTCACGCTTTTATAAAACATAAGATTGATTTTATTGAGAATAGGGCTATGTCTCTTTAACAACACTCTATTTTATTGCTTATTCATATGAAGTGGAATTTATACAATCTTTGCTCCCCAAAGGAAATAAACAGTTAGCATATCATTTTACGTAGAGGTATATCGACGACGTCATGTCTATAAATAATTAAGAATTTCAGAATTACCTAGACCAGATGTATCATGTTGAGCTAGAGATCTATGAGACTACAGAGGGCAACACATGCGCTTCTTAGTATATTTACTCCTGTCGATTGGAAAGGACGGTCAACTTTACAACTCCTTTTATGAAAACGCGACAATTTCAGTTTCCATATCACGGATTTCCCGTTTCTAAGTAGTATTATTCCATATGCTCTTGCCTGTGGCGTTTTCATTTCACAACTTATACGTTATGCCAGGGAATGCTCTTCTTATGAATGTTTTATTCTTAGAGCGAAACGACTCCCCAATAAACTACTTACACAAGGTTACGTTGTTGAAGCTTGAAATCGATTTATGGGCGATACGGTGATCTTGTTAAACGATATGAACTCTCTCAGGAATATTAGATAATATTCTGAAACACGACTACAGAGAGTGACTCCCTTTCACCATCATATATAAAAGTAACTGATGACAATCTCACCGAGCTTGTCTTTTTCGCTGGATTCAAGTGTTTCCTGTAACAATTGCGAAGAGTGTGCCATGCTGGCGGTGATGGGGTGGGGGTGGGGGCGCTGGCTCCCTCCGGACACCTGGTCCTATCCTGTTTGGGATTCGCAATAGCTGTTCATGTTGAGACCGTTGTACATCACCAAACTTGATCTTTTCACGGAGCTAGTGCCTTTCACCGAACTTGACCTTTTCACAGAATTTGACCTTTTCATCGAACTAGAAAGGTTCCCATGGAACATTTGCGACGGGTGTGGATGCCAGCAGGGGACGCTGACTCCCTCCGGACACCAGGTTTTATCCCGTTTTGGATTCGTGGAAATTGTTATTTAGACCGTTGTATATCACCATGCTTGATCTCTTCGCCGAACTTGAACTTTTCACCGAACTTGACTTTTTCGCCGAGCTTGACCTTTTCAACAAATTTTTACCTTTTCATCGAACTAGAAAGATTTTCATGGAGCATTTGCGACGGATGTGGCATGCCAGCAGATGACAATGATTCCTTCCGGACACCTGGTCCTATCCCGTTTGGGATTCGCAATTGTTCGTCATTTTGAAACTATTTACACATCTAATTTGTCGTATTCTTACTTTGGTATTATGTTTATAACATTCTAAGTTTCGATTATCAATCGGTACTTCTTCATTCTTACTACTTACAAATAATTTAGTGAGGCATACTGGTTCCCCACCAAGCATCTTTTTTGATTGCTTTCAGATATTTTCCGTGATAAAGCCCGTTTTTCTCATGCCCATAATTGCATTGGTTTGATTGCTCTAGAACCGTCATACTGAGAATGCGTCATTTATCCACTCTCACAAAAATGACATACCGAAATTATCTTCATTTCCATTTGCTGCAGATTCTACGCGATATATTAAAAATGAATATGATGCAAGTTGCACACAATATATTAAGAAAAACCAGTTATCCTTAACTAAATATCGAGTCATATAATTGAAAAAGATATTCTATACAAAATGGAAAATATATTTATTTCAGTAATTTTCCCCACAAAGCTAAGTAGTAAACAACAAATATAAATCAATAAGACCTATGTCTTTCATTAATCTAAAATATATTACGGAAAAGTAGTTTTATTTAGTAATACACTTTATTTGATTTTGCAACTGGCGCCTATTTTTCGTATTCGATTTCACAAGGATGCCGCCAAATTCTATTTGAAATATGATAACTAGTCTGAAAGGAAACTCCACATTTATACACTACATTACGAGATGAAATACGGATAAGCATTCTGATTAAGAATCATTGATATTTTATCCACAGGAGAAAAAGTGAAACAAAGTAACGTTACAATTGTGACGAAGTCTAAATATGTTTTAAAATGGTTGATATCGTATTACTTAGCTACAGATATCTGAAAGATCGAAAACAATCGTACTAAGCTATTTCAGTATCACTGATCTTGCAAGGAAAATGTAATTTAAAAAAGTGAAAAAAGTGGAAAAGAGCAAATAATAATGTTGATCTTGATTAATTCTAGAGATAATTTTATATTGTTTTATGAAATTAGAATTTACAGTATTTCTCTTAATTTTAAGAATAACACTCAAACAAATTGTAAGGATTAATGCCGATGCAATGGGTTCAACAGGGTACCACGAAAATATTAGCCAAATGCATGTTAATGCCTTACCGCTTCTACTGCTAAATGATTAGCAAAATGTTATTTCCTGCTTAGCTTTTTCGTGTTTCCCGAACCCGTAGAGTCGAACTTCCGCTCTGCGACTACATTATTGAAAGTAGTATTACGAGGGTAATCCATGTTGAAGAACGGTACACTAACAATGACAATAAAGAAATTACAATCAGTATTATAGATGACAAAATAGATAAAAAGAAACGGCTAATAGTAAACGTATGCTTTTGTCTTCGTTTATCTTAATCAACAGTGATTACTATGACAGGTTAGATATATGTTATCAAAATATACCAGGTATTTAGAACAAAGTTATTTTTTCTTTATTCATTCATTTTATTTCATTTCAGCATCTATTTCCAAACTATTATTCTTTACAGAGTAGCAATAGACATGAAAAATCCACTTAAAATGGGAAACAACTCCCATAAGGGATTAAAAATAATAATAAAATCCACTTAAAAGGGGAAACAAGTCATATAAAGGAATGTAAATAATAATAACATTTGTTTGTTTTAATGGTGTTTTTCACGACACTCAACGATTCAAAAGTTTTTCAGTTTTATGGTGGTGGCCAGTTTTTAACTGTGAAGGAGACCACCAGTTACAATTTACTACGAAAGAGACCACCGACCTCCGAAAAGAACCTGGCAAACTTTGAAAAAAAAACCTCAATTTATGTTCAAGCGGAGTTCAACCTGAACTGGCAAACTTTCCAAAGAACTCAACTTATGTTCCAGCGGGGCCGAATCTGAACTGTCAACAGGTAAGTGACCATATGAATAAAAGCACGATAATCTTACCCCTCGGTCACGAAGGCCCTATCAGAAAATTGTACCAAAGTTAAGTTTAATATTATTATCCTAGTTTCTTTTTGGAAACTATTTATATAGGGTCATTCTGATTAAAAACAATTAATAAATTATGATATTTCGTAATTAACGGCGTACCTATATAGGAGTCGATCTACGTTTTGTTAGTGAGACAGCCATGTGTATCATCAAAATGTTAACAAGACATTGACGTTTGTCGATTCAGCAAGGGATTTTATTGTTCCAAACAGGACCTTGATTTTGCGTCATACCTCGAATAAATGTGATTTTGTAATTAATGTTGATATGTTTTGGCGAATTATTTCGGTTTCAAAACGGCTAGTGCTTGCAGACTAATAAAATCTTACAGTGGGGATGTCGAATGTATCAGGAAATCTCACCCAGAGTGGTAATAATGTTTTCCAACCCAAGGGTGTTCCGAAGATTGAACTTTCAAAATTTTATGACGAGGTTTGATATTTTTCTTTTTCTCTCAATGTCTAATTACTTTTCTCCCATGCTTCAAATAAAATATGCACGTAAATAAATCTGACGTAACTTTTCATGTACTGCAAACTCATCATATAAAGATCATACGTCATAAAATCACATTGTGACATCATAGCGCGTGTAGCTTATCTACAACTTAAGCTAGGACGTGGACAGAGAAATTCTGGCTTGGCAAAGCATAGATAGACCTGTCCAAGGTGCAAAAAAAGATATCTCCCCTAGAATGGTAATCATTAGGTTTTTCTATTCCGATGGTGTCCCGAAGATTGGACTTTCAAAATTTTATGACGAGGTTTGATATTTTCCTTTTCCACTCAACACACCCATGGCTGATTTTTTCTCCCATGCTTCAAAGAAATGTTTATGTACGCAAATAATACTTTTAGTGCAATGCTTGTTCATTACGTATAAATATCCTACGTCATAGAATTATATTGTGACGTAATAGCACGTGTAGCTTTTATACATTTTATACACTAGAGTTTGAACAGAGAAATTCAGATCGGGTGATACGGTATAGGCCTATACGTCTATTCCGTGTGGGGAATATAACAACGCAATGTATAAACAAGGTGACGATGTTTAAACATCAAGAACTATTTTGTGTGTACATAGGTGTGTTGACGTTAAGTAAATAAAACTGTTATGTTATTTTTTAAATATATTAGCTGATTAAATTAATTTTTTGTGGTTGGATAAAAATTCGGTTCGAAATTAAATTGTTTCACAATATTTTCTCTGACACCTCGGGTTAGAGCAATTCTTTCATTCACTTCATTTCATTTCATCTAAAATAAGCGTGCGGGGAGGAAATGAGACAAACAGATGAACATTTTTTTATCTTAATTGAATTACATTTTCAATATTTAAACATCATGATTAAAGTTAATTCTTGATCATCTGGTAATCACGTATTGCTTAAATATTTGTTATGAATCGGTCCGGTGTAATCCATTACCCATGTAATTGATCACTTGGGACCGTCCGTTTTATTTACTTTCTGTTTCCGCCCATGGATCTCTGTAGAGTGTTCTCTTGCGTATAAAGTATTTCATCAAGTAAAACGCAACCGCTGTTAATACAAGTGTATTATCAAGAATTGTTCAACACATGACGTTGATCGTGTTGTGTCTGATTAAAACTTGATTATTTATTCACTGTTCTATCTAAAATAATCAATCCATTATGTACATCTTCAACACAGTACTCGATAAACACAATGAGAGCATGTTGATTGTTAACATAAACCTAATTCACACTGATATACTTGTGATGTAGTAGATTTAGGATATTCTAAAGTGCACCTAATGTTATAGAAACTGTTTTACAGTTTTTTCATAAAATGTAACTGTATTATCTACACCACTTCAATTATTTGGTAAAACACGAATAAAGTGCGAGAACCAAACATTATTTCATTTCGTTCATGTTTGTGATAAGCGTTTGTTATCGCATTAAGTTATCACGTTCTCTCTCGTCTGTCTGAAAACTTTCGACTAAATCCTGTAAAAAGTTTCAGTTTTTTTTCAAACTGTAAAATTGCAAGAAAGTAGAACATGGTAAACACCGTCAATTTTGCTAAGTATCCATGTATAATCTGTAAAACAAAAGTTGATAGAAAATTTGTAAATATTCTTGATTAAAAAAAAATTAGAAATTGTTAAGCCATAACTGGTTGGCTACATAGCATTTACTTTATTTTGAGAGATACAAATTCAAGTTTTCAAAAACTGTAAGAGAGTTAATGACAGAAGGATATTGTTACATATACTTTACAGGCGAAAAATAATTCGCTTTCCCTATTTTCACTGTGTTGATATTCGTTATATTTGCTTTCTTGATATTCGCTATTTTCGCTGTGTTGAAATTCGCTTTATTACCTGTGTTGATATTTATTATATTCGCTGCGTTGATATTCGCTATATCCGCTGTGTTGATATTCGCTATACTCTCTGTGTTGATATTTGCTATATTCGCTGTGTTGATATTCGCTATATACGCTGTGTTGATATTCGCTATATTGGCTGTGTTGATATTCGCTATATTGGCTGTGTTGATATTCGCTATATTCACTGTGTTGATATTCGCTATATTCACTGTGTTGATATTCGCTATATTCGCTGTGTTGATATTCGCTATATTCCTGTGCTAATATTCGCTATATTCACTGTGTTGATATTCGCTATATCCGCTGTGTTTATAAATAATTTGATTCCAAGACAAAGTAAATCAATTTATTCAAATCATATATATATATATTTGAATAACAAAAAAATATACACAGGCATAGAATTTCTTAAATTACTATATATTTTATGAATCAATTGCGTGAGAAACATAGTTTACCCTATTATTTGTTAATGCAAACCACACTGGACCTTTTTCATTAAATATCATATATGACTATTATATTTTTTATGCCTGTGTATAGCTCTTATTTGTTATTGTACATCAATTACAAGTTGTAAAAATAGAAAGAATTCAAAATAACAATTTATAGGGGTGAACACAGCTAATGTCCCTTTAAAATGAAGTAAATATATTGAATGATATTTATGTGTGATGTCAGTATTTTATAAACATAGTCATTACAGTGTCGGTAGAGGTACAAAAACGGTGGGTTCCCTGTGACAACCTCAGTGGCTAAAATGTGTTTGAACCAAATTTTATCGCAGACATTAAAACGATTATATAATTCAAATCTGTATCACTTTATTCTACTCACTGACATATTATTGACACAGGAATATCGAAAACCGCGTTTGATCAACGTTCCGCAAATTTTAAGGTCTGTATAATAGTCTTGTTTGCGATTACTCTATTTCACTACGTGAAACGTTGAGTTACCTGTTCGATAGCGGTTGTTGAGACGTCTGTACCAATTCTGACGAGGATTCGTTCCTCACCTATTTCATTTGGGCTTGACTGTGGACCAATCAACAGGGAATGCTTACTCCTCAATAGCGCCTGTATCACCTCTTGACTTCTTGAGGTCCGTGTTTGTCTAGTTTGTATCAGATTTGTATCTATTTGTATCTTGACATCCTAAAGATTTATACTTTGGTATCTGAGATTTTTTATATTTAAAGCACTCTAGGCTGAGTGTTGTGCTGTTAAAACTGTTTGAACATCTTTCTTTATATTTTGTCTTTTTTCTTTCAGACTCTGTATCACTTCAATTTCCCCCTACATTATTTAGGGAAATAACCCATC
>BROG01000009.1:3005000-3120000 GCA_030159075.1 Atrina japonica
TAAAAAGAAAATTGAATTTTGAATTTTGAAATACTTTTAGAAATGCATCTTTGTAATGTGTAACTTTTAGAATTTGGAGGCTGGTTACACAGTGGCATTTTAACAACATATTAAGTAAAACTTCACAGCAAATTATCATTTAACTGGTAAACGATGAATAGAAATATAATCGGCGACTGCAACTAAATAAAAAGAAAATTGAATTTTGAATTTTGAAATACTTTTAGAAATGCATCTTTGTAACGTGACACCCATCGCTTAAAAGTAAATCTTAGAATTTGTAGGCTGGTTACACAGTGGCATTTTAACAACATGTTGAATAAGAATTCACAATGAATTATAAAGTATAATTTGTTCAGTTTCATAGGTGATTGGAATTTTACGACCTAGTAAATTGTTATTAAGCTAACTTACGTTATACAACCTGCCAAGCAGAAAATGAACTGACAAGTGAGAGCTGCCTCGGTAAGATGCCTATTCTAATTGCTATAATGATTTTTGCTTTCTACCTTAGCTTCGAATCATTAACGGAGGAGTAAAGATTATTCGCAGAAAATAACTGGAGAATGTAAAATAATTCCGAATAAAAATAATTATGACAGCAATGTGTATATCTTGCACTATACAAATATTTGTAGTTCCCATAACCCCTTCCGGCATACGCATTCACCATTGCTTGAAATGATTGTAATATGAATTTTCATTTAATGGTAAGCGCCCAGATGGATGTTTTCGTGCACTATTATATGTTTACAATTGCATTACATTACAATACACGGTAAATGTGATTTTTCTAATGAGTTTGTGGCAATATTTCTCACTTCTCCTCAACACATATAACCTAAATAAACAGTACACTGTCCTTGTAATTTAAACACTTCCGGTTTTAATAAAATATAACACCCCCATGAAATTAAATTGTATCAGTATATCAAAATGAAATATGAATGATAAATACTCACTTGACAAATTCTATCACGTTCTTCTAATTGTTTAAAGGTGCCCTTTCATAGAATTTCAGAAATTTTTTTTTTCTTTCGTGAAATGTCGCCATTTATTGATGAATATTATAACTACATCCAATGCATTATTTTAAAACTCAAATCCCCGAAAAGGACGAATAGGGTAAAGTAGCTATAGCATTTAAACCGATTTGGGTTTAACAATAGTCTATGCAAAAAGTCTGAAACATCGGTATTTAGTTATCAATATTATTTTAAAGCTAAGATAGTCATTTTTTTAAGAGTAGTTACTCTTAAACGGATTTAGGAATACAGTTAGGTATTTTTTGGCCTCGTTATATGATATGACTTTCTGTTTCGGAAGTCTACATCTTTTTACACTCTTTTTAACTGATGAAGTATTATTGGCTGAAAAGATCGTCTTAAGCACTAGTTTTGGCCTCTTTTTCGCAAAACTATATTTTTAGGCATTATGTTTATAATGTTTAAAGGCATACAAGCTACCAAATAGACTTTTGTTTGTTCTAAAATTTTCAAACCTCTTGGTTTCCAGAGGTCCGTGTTTGTCCATTTTTATCAGATTTGTATTTATATCCTGGGCATCCTAAAGATTTATACTTTGGTATCTGAGATTTTTTATAGATATATACAAATGAAAATTATGTTGTATAAAATCCCCAGTTGACAAAAATATTGTTAAAATGTATTTGTGAAAAAGAAATCGAATGTGAATAATGACAGAGTAAACATATGCATTCTTACATGGTTGACAGAAATACCAAATGTCGGTGTATTTCATTCATTGTAGGCAATCTATGCATGCGATGTTAAAGTTTTCATCGGCAATATATATTGTTAGAATTTTTAATCAAACTTGTGGTCTATTATAAATCTTCAAGTGGTTGCCAAAACATAAGTTGACGGGAAAGCAAAATTTGACCTTTTTATCTGACAGACAACACTTCTATCACCTTATTTGAAAAAATATTTTTTCTTTAGCAATGCGTAATCAATACTTAATTAAGCTGCTAAAATGTAATCATAGTTTTTACCTGACACAGCCACTGTCTACTGTCTACAAATAACTCCACTTTTTATAATAATTATATATCAGACGAAAAAAAAGGGTCTGACAATTATTAGGTATTTTTTGTAATTTCTTTGTTTTCTCAAGCTTTGAAGTAGGATACTGTGATTATTTTTCAAGCATGAGTTTATGTTGTTTTGTAAAGCATTATTTTTTTTCATTATCATCATTCCTACGACATATTTGTATTGAATTTCACAAATTTACATTTAATTTATATTTATACATATCCTGTAAAATGCTGTCATATCGTAAATTGTTGCTTTATTATCTCGTTTAGAGTTCAGAAAATGAATTTATATAATATATATAATGACTTTGAAAACCACCGTCATATGGGATAAGTGTAAAGCTTTTTACAAATATAAATTAGAAAAAAATAAACATAGAAGCAACAGGAATTGTTACCGGAGCAACAAAATCAGTTAGTTTAGATTCGCTTAACGAAGACTGTGGATGGGAAAAATTAGAAACCAGACGGACGAAACATAAATTAATTAAATAAATAATAATAAATTAATATTGGCACTGGAGCTTTGTATTGTGCAGACTTAATACTATGTAACTGATATACATATTGTCGTCTTTCACTTGATCATGGCCAAGTGGCCGAAAATTTGTGAATTTTGAGCGTTTTACTTTTTTCAGTTTTTCAAAATACTAAATGGGTTAACGCCGGAATACCTACATGAATTTATTCCCCCTCAACACGAGAAATTCTCAAAACTACATCAACATAAATTGTGGAACTACTCAACATTTAAATAGTTTTCTTCCTAGCGCTATACAACTTTGGAATAACCTTCTAGAACGAATAAAAATAATAGACATCCTTTCCTCTTTTAAAACAGAAATTAACACCATTTATAACAGGGACAGAGTCCCCCCAGTATTGTAACACAGGTTCACGTAAAGGATATAAAAATCTCAGATATCAAAGTATAAATCAATAGGATGTCCAGGACATAGATACAAATCCGGTAAAAATGGACAAACACGGACCTCTGGAAACCAAGAGGTGGGATCTGGTGCCATGGAGGAGTAAGCATCCCCTGTCGACCGGTCACACCCGCCGTGAGTCCACAGTCAAGTCCAATGAAACACGTGAGGAGTGTATCCTCGTCACAATTGGTACAGACGTCTCAACAACCGCCAACGAAAAGGCAACTCAACATTTCACTTAGTGAAACAGAGTAGTCGCAAACAAGACTATTATACCGACCATAAAATTTGCGGAAAGCCTCCATGCACGTCTTAGAATGCACTGTACTCTTTAAAAGAACACCTATTCCGCAGAAATATCGAAAACGACCCATTTTGTACTTGTGGTAGGATAGAAACAACAGATCATTTTTAATACACTGTAACAAATAGGAAGCAGCTCGCAGGAAACATTTATATATCTTAAATACTCAATTAAATTCAAATTTATTGCTTTATGGTGATAGAAACAAAGGTGACCATGAATGAAATATTTCTCGCTACTCAAAAACTATATATATGACACCAAAAGGTTTCTCTAGACAATTTATATATAGTCTGTTTATGTGATGATTGACTTTATTTTATTTTGAATGACATTTTGATTGTGTTTCGTTCTACACTACTGTTGTTAAAAACAATGCACGCATCTATAGTTTTTGTCCACCTCAGTAGTATAGCCTTCTTTGTTCTTATCTCTCTCTCTCTCTCTCTCTCTCTCTCTCTCTCTCTCTCTCTCTCTCTCTCTCACACACACACACACTCTCTCTCTCACACGCACACACTCTCTCTCTCACACACATACACACACACACACACTCTCTCTCTCTCTCTCACACACACACACACACACTCTCTCTCTCTCTCTCTCTCTCTCTCTCTCTCTCTCTCTCTCTCTCAATTTCCACTTAACAATTTGTTCTCCATGTATGTAACGACTTCCTTATGTATTGCTTATATCATGCTTTGGGAGATGACTTTATATAAGCGTTACGCTTTCTCTCAAATCCCATCCTTAATGTATTATTATGTTTTGCAATATATTTGAAATAAAATACGGGATATTGTCCGAATCAATAAATGAAACATTTACCAAATAATCTATCAATTTCTCAAAGATAGAAATATTCTGATGTAGAGCTATTTTTGTAAAGATTCTCTCTCAAAAACGATAATATGGGTTTTTAATGTTTCCCTGCATTTTTTTTTCTTGTTTGAATATTATTCGGCATATACTATCACATTTCTTTACATACATTAAATCTATAGCTGTTTGTGTGCCACGCCTAATTTAAAAAAATGTTTATGATATGATATGCGGTCTTTTTCAGCACATTTCAACACGGAGATAATATGACAAATGTATTGCATCTGACATTTTGCTTCAAGAACTATTAAGTTTAGAAGTAAAGTGAATACTTCATCCTTTATGTATATAATAAACCCTTTATGTAAAAATCATTTTTGCCACGTAAATGTCGTGTCAATGATAACATGTATTTTAAACAGATTTAAATTTGCGAAAGATTATACATTATATATCTGACAAAGTAAAACTCCAACGTCCCTGATGACGAGGTCGTTGATAAGCTTCTTCTGTTTTATTAGATTACAGTAACTCCGTACAGTTAGGTTAGTCTCCTATTGCTTATATGTACGAAATATCACAGAAACGTGTTTCGTTGGTCACAGAGCAGATAAATGTTTAGTGTTACGATGTAATTTTTCTCTCAGTTGAGAAAAAAAACCTGCAAAATACAAGTTTGGTAATTTTATTGCAGTGGTACGGTGTAATTTTCCTTTCAGTTGAAAAAAAAAAACAAAAACAAATTTGCAAGATACAGGATTTGTATTTTTATTGTTGTGTAACGATGTAATTTTTCTCTCAGTTGAGAAAAAGAACAAACTTGCAAAATACTGGTTTTGTAAAATTTGTAAGTTATTCATTCGCTTTAAAGACAGTCGAGAAAACGCGGTTGAAATATAAACGACTAACTATTAGACATAATTATCTGAAGTTAACTTACCCAATACCTGTCAAATGTAGACTCACTGAAACCGACAAACAAAAGGGTCTACTATCATAAATGAAGAGTTAAGAAATTAGATATTGTTTTTTAAAATTATTGTAAAGCCGGCCTGGCTCAGTTGGTAGCGCCCTCGACTCTTGATTGTGATGTCGTGAGTTCGAGTCCAGCCGGCGGCAGGTTGGTTACTTGTCCTTCGGATGAGACAGTAAAAACCGACGTTCCGATAGGTGTCGGTACATTAAAGAACCCTCACTGTTCAATGGCCGTAAGTGCCGAGCATAGGCCAAAATTTGAAGTCCTTCACCGGCATTTGGTGACGTCTTCATATGAGTGAAATATTCTTGAGTGGGGCGTTAAACAACAATAAACAAACAAACATAAAATTACTGTAAAATTATACTCTCTTGAATTCTGGAAGTGGACTTTAACTTTGTGAGTGCAAATGAAAGGCTCATATTCACAACTACATAACTACATTGTAACTGGGTTCTCTCCTCCACCATTAAAAAAAATCCACCCCAAAAAAACTGAAAAAATATTGAGTGTGGCTTAAACAGCGATAGAACAAAGTTATATGTATCCACGCTGACATGTTGTAGGGGTGTCGCTCTCAAATTAACTATGCAATATATTTGCAAATGATAAAGACGTTTATGATCCAAGGGAAAGTACATTTATTGCCTACTATGGACTTCCAACAGTTAGACATTTATTACGCCATTCAAATGCTAAAATGTTAATGTCGTAAAACATAAATGAATTTCTAGCAGGTGGAAGAAAAACATAGCCCTATGGCTGATGAATAAAAAATGTCAGCTCGATGGAAGATTCTTAAATGCTTGCATTTTTCTCTGGCATACCACAAAAGGAAGGGGGGATTATATTATATCATTGTATTTAATACAACATCCCTTTGTATTTGTTAATATTTTATACATATTTATATGCATCTGGAGTGAATATATTTCGGGTATGAGTCATGGTATGTGTATGTATTGTATTTGAATTACGCCAGAAGTTCTAATCATACTTTTGGGGGCGGAGGTTTTATTTATGCTCAATGATGACGTCATTGCAATTGTGTTTACGTCAACATATCATGATAAGAACATGACACGTAAATACATTATTAATATCAATAATATCACATACTGTTTAGTATATTTTGTTTTTACGTCAGAATAACATGTTGTGGAAATAGCGTGCGGCATCTTTCATTCTAGAAGAAATTATTCAGATAATGCTGTACCCACAACAGTATTATAGTAGCAATTGTTACGTGCCACTCATTTATTTCTTTAAAATAAATAAGACGCACTTGATTACTGATGAATAAATTGATAAAATCTTTTTATTCTTTTTCGCACCAGATTTATGTCGGATCAAAACAGTAGCATGTCACGAACAGCACTGTAAAAAAGCTTCATCCGTTATGACATTTATAGTTATCAATTATGCATATGTTAATGTATTTGGCATTGATTGTTTTATTGTTAATTTGTGTTGCAAACATGAACATAAATTCTAGAATATAGAGCACGTTTGTTGTCTTGATTTTATTGGTAATTAAGTACGATACGATATGATATTGAGAAAATAACATTAAAAGAATTGTTTATGGTTCAATTTACAACTTTTGTGTTGACAACTTTCCAGTTATAATTTTGTTTACTTTGATACCAAAGAGAGACTCACGTGATATGATTTATGCTCTTCCATGTGATTTATTCATTCATCAACCCCTGTGGTTACACTTAGAATCGCCCAAATCAATAAATAGTAGGGTCTACTGCCATGATTCAGGAGTGTAGGAGTGTTCATATTGATTGTAAAATAATTATATAATTTTGATTCTAATTCATACACCCTAGATTCTGACGGTGATCTTTGAAATGGATAGGTCCAAATGTGATTTCATAGTTTGACAAGTTAAATCAAAACATTAGACATTGAAGAATTTCAAGATACGTATCCACATTATTACGAAAAATATTATTTAATCTGCAGGAAAAGAAAAAGAAAGACTTACATGGTGCAGTTGTGATTTTTATCTTTCCGTGTATATCTGGGATGCTACCCGCCAAAAATACAAAACAACAAACAAACAAACAAACCGCTGTTTTATATGCTATTGTTGATATGAAGAAGTGTTATTAACGTCTGAAGTCCACATGAAGGAGAATAATGAAATATTAATACAAAAGTGTATTCTTACACTCTTTTATAAGAACGGGGAGGGGGGGGGGGACCTTAACAGTTGTTTACCTTCAAATAACCACTTATTCATTTATTGTTGAGTGTGTGGTTATCTATTTGCTTTATTGGTATTTCACGCCTCATACAGCAATTTGATGTCTTATTCTAACGGTCAGTTTTTAATGGCGGAGGAGAGAATCCGGTTACAATATACCCTGGAAGCCACCACCGACTTTTCGCAAGTAAACTGGCAAACTTTCACACAAAGTCAACTTAGGTTATAGCGGGGTTCGAACCTACGCCGACAAAAGCTGAGAGACTTTATGCTTTAAAGTGTTTGTTTGTTTGTTTATTGTTGTTTAACGTTTAACTCAAGAATATTTCACTCATATGAAGACGTCACCAAATGCCGGTGAAAGGCTTCAAATTTTGGCCTATGCTCGGCACTTACGGCCATTGAGAAGTGAGGGTTCTTTAACGTGCCGACACCTACTGTGACACGGGACCTCCAGTTTTTACTGTCTCATCCGAAAGACAGGAAACCAACCTGTCGCCGGCGGGACTCGAACTCACGACCTCACGATCCAGAGTCGAGCACGCTACCGACTAAGCCAGGCCGGCTCGCTTTAAAGTGTAATGCTCTATAACAACTCGGTCATGTTATGTTTGTGTGTTATTTATGGTTTATACTTTGGTATTTTTGTTAACGTATGTTCAACATTCCGCAAATTTGACCGTCGATTTAATAGCCTTGTTTACGATTAATCTGTTTCACTAAATGAAATGTTGAGTTACCTGTTCGATAACGGTTATTGAGTCGTCTGTACGAAGATTTGTTCCTCACTTATTTCATTTGAATTTGATTGTAGATTCACGGCGTGAGTGATCGGTCGACATTGGGGAGCTTACTCCTCCATGACATCCGATCCCACCACTGGATTTCCATAGGTCCGTGCTTGTCCAATATTCCCCTGATTTGTATATGTTTCCTCGACATGATGAAGAGTAATACTTTGGCATCTGAGATTTTTTTAATATATTTATATTTTTATGCATTGTAGCCATATTTACTTCTCCATCATTGAAACCTAGCGCCATTATTTGCCTGAAATTCATTGTGTGTGACGTAACACAATGGCATGTAAAAACATGACAAGCATTGTCAAGATATGACTCTGAGAAAATTTGTGTTTGTACAATCTGATAAAATGCCATTTGATCTTATGAAGGAGTCTGTAAATCCAGATAAACGAACGGATACAAAAAGACAGACACCAAAGACATAAACGGTTCACTGCATAATCTTGTATCGTATTAGTTTTTTGATAAATTTAATGTCCATTAAAGGAAACGCATGTGTTTTTCTTTGAAAAGTTAAAAATAGAATCAAACGAAAATGGATAGGAAAACAATAACTAATAAACAATTACTAGAAACGGTTTATCAGTATCGTTATTTCTTTTTCATACATTTACTGGCTTACCAAGTCTTAAGATACAAGATCATGCTGAATTTATGGCATCTATTTATCTATAATGGTCGATACGAAGATCTTTTAAACAATGTGAAGCCCCCTCTCAAGAATGTTAGCTAGTACTCTGAAGCACAACCATATAGGGTGATCCCCTTTCGCCACTCAGATATAAAACCTTTTCACTGTGCTTGACCTTTTCACCAAGCTTGACCTTTACCCGGAACTCGAGATGTTTTCATGGAACATTTCCGACGGATGTAGCATGCTAACAGGAGACTCCTTCTGGACATCTGGTACCATCCTGTTTGGGATTCGCAATTGTTCATCAAATTGAGACCGTTATAAGTTATCAGTTATGCATGGAGTCGGTGCAAGGCAAGCTGTTTTATCTGTACAACTTAGGTTTGGAAACCAGACCAAATTGTTTTGGTTTCTGACTAAACCGGGATGTACCACTTTACCTTGCAAGAACTATACGTCCGTTTGGTCAATACAAACAGAATTTGCCAAATTTTATCATATATTCCGAATCAAAATGCAAGTTCGACTTCTTACCAATCCCGATATATGTAAAGATAAGCGAATAAGATATCTGTCGAAAATGCATCCTTTTGGCAATGTTGTCTTGTTAAAATTGTCTAAGGGAACTTTATGGTAACGGGGAAAGCAATAATTATATCTTATGACAAATACAATGGATTCGACTATCTAATCGTCGTCAAATTTCTATATAAAGGTTGTAATACTAATACCCCTTATCAAAATGAAAAGAAAACCAATCAGTTCTGTGCTCTAATAAAATAACGATAACAAGATGTTATATAATGACAGTGATATATTTTCAAGCAACATATTGACAATAAATGTAAACAATTTTGTATACAAAATGATTTATACTTGCAGAGTAAATAAGTTGATAGATACATTCAGTACAATGTAAATGTAAAAAATATACCATACATATATGTGATTATAATATTGACAACAATGTCAGTGGTTGACTATTATTACAATGAAAACCGTAATTAATATTCAGACAGATGTTTTTCTATCCTTAGAAGCAATATCTGTCAGTTCAATAGTCTGTTTTGGGATAGTAGAATATTCCTCAAAATGTTGAGGGGAAAACATCGAGTCATGCTTTCCAAAACAGTTTTTTACAAAATTCCTAAAATCTGGTTCAAGAAAAACAAATGCAAATGGGTTAATTGCTGAATTTAAGTACATGAGACAAAATCCGACAATTTTAAGTACATGCCAAAAATTATTGTATTCAGAGGTTGTGTCAAAATAAAACCACAATAAATATGTGTGTCTCAAAATCCAGCAATCTATAAAAATAATGATTAGACAAAGTACTAATGTAGCCATTTTCTTTCTTTTCTTATTTCTTTTTATTTCATCATTATAATCGGGATCAGAGTTGTCTTCCCTTGGATTTGTGTGAGTTTCTTTGACGTCATTTCTTGTTCCGGTTGGCGATCCTCTCAAAAGCGTGTATGCAATTAGTATGTAAAATATTGCAATGACGCACAATGGCATTGCGAATAGAAACAAAAATTTCATTAACGTCATAGATTTTGAGTACGATTCTCCCCAGACAAATCGATAGGGATTACAAAACACAACACCAGGACCACTGAGTTCAGCAGATATCAAATCAGGAAGAGCCAGCATGAAAGAAGAAGTCCAAATAAAAAACACAACTACAGCCGCCATCTTTATTCTTCTGGTGGGCTCATGCAATGTCAGAATAGCATATCTTTCTATGCTTAACGCTGTGATCGTAAATATTGTAACTGCTGTACAAAAGGTATGGGTAAATTCACTCAGTTTACAAATGAATTCCCCATAAGGCCATTCTGCAAAGGTGTAGATGGTGGACGCAAAGGGCATTGCTATAGTAATCATAATTATGTCCCCTACAGCCAGATTCATTACGTATATATTATGCGGAGAACTAAGTCGTCTTTTGCGTAGGAAGTAGTATAAAAGAGCTGCATTACCTATTATTCCAGCGATGAATATGATGGCGAACACTATCGGTACTGCAACAGCTTCCGGTCCGGAAAAATTGATAAGTGCATCGGAAACATTCAGGTCCTTAGTGCAGTTCTTGTCCTCCAATGCAGAAGAGTTACACATGTTGGATCTGTTTATGCCAATCAATACAATCTCTGTTTTAATCTGTCGGTTGGTAATTTGACTTACGTTTTCATGTATATAGATAATATTTTTCAAGTGTTAAATCACTTCACTCCGCTCAATAAAATCAAATTAATAGTGTCTTGGTAAATTGTCGAAAAAGTCAATTAATTAACAGCGATTTTACGTCACCATTGAGAGGAATAATGCAGTTACAATACATGTATGAACACATTCACAAATTTTCTCTCAACAAAATGTCACTTCATTTGAGTAGATAAAACTCCTTGCACGCGTTCGGGGATGGAGCATAGATATATTAGCCTGTGCTACAATCAATAGGCTGCTATCTGTATCATGTGGGTTTCTTCTGGTATATTAATGTATAAAGAACAGTATGCTGTTGGATACAGCTTAGACCTGCCCCTAAGTTTATTTTGTTATTCGATCCTCTCGGCTAATTAACATTATATTTGTGAGGTTGTTTAATTACCAGCTAACTCTTTTTCTACATATAAAGTTGTTTGAACTTTACACAAACATATAAATACAATCACACAAAAAATGAATAAATACACGTTAACACATTTCATTCATATCAACACACGCAGGTAAACGGATGTATATTTTTTTACATCAGTTAAATAAAATCGATCTAAATAAAAGATAATATAAACAACTGTAATACACCAAGTTTAATTTGAAAAAAAAATACAAATAAATATTGATTTCACTTTGGTAGATATCTATTTGTATAACAACAGTATAATACCGTCCTTTTGTATAAAACACGCTAGTTTCCATAAGTTTGTAGTAAAACAGTATTTACATAAATTTAATTGTATATAGATCTAGAAAGATATATTTCAGAATTTTCGTATTGTTTTACCAACAAGTTATGAAAATGATGATTAAAATGAGAAAATGTAGAATAAAAAGGAAAAAAAAGGAAGAGGATAACGGCGATGACGATGAAGACGACGATGATGAAGAAACAAAAAGACAAAGATGAAGACAACATCGATGACGATAACAAAAATGATAATTATCACACTCAGTGTTATATTAACAGCAACTCTTTATTTGATGTGCCAGGCATTTTCTAATCCGGAAAATAAATCTGAAAGTGTATAAGGTAGACATATTTGCACGCAATGGAAGCATAATAAAAGTAATATTGACATGAAATGATTGATAGTTACACAATATCTAGCATATAAATGACTGGCTGAATATGGTTAACCGATGGACTTGAATAAACTAGCTTCTCATTTCTGACAAACTGAGCGTGCGTTATCTTTTACATGATACTATAGCAGCAATATTATCTTTAAAGTGAAATTAAATTACATGAAATTCTGACTTCAGATGTTATTAGTTTATTGGCATTTTCCGTATAGCGTAAATCGCAAACAAATACAGACAAAGAAAACGTTTGGGTCTCGTAAAATTAAGTATAAGAGCATAATGAGGCCGTATCGGATAAAATATCTGGGATGAGAATGCTGGGGAATATAAATCAGATTATTCCCATATTGTATTGCAAGATATAAAGTTGATGTTGAATAACACTTGACATGAGCGACTATAAACACCAATACGATTTCAGCTGATAAAATTCGCATGAGAATGGAAATTTTGGTCTAATTTGTGCAAATGATCACGCGCTCCATTAATTATCTTGTTAATTACTTAATCAGTATAACAATTAATTAAAGGGATAATATAGATAGTAGTTTTAGTTTTTGTTTCCAAAAACCGGAATCTGATATTACTCCATTATATGTTCATTCTATAAATGAACTAGATGAACTTATATGAAACGTTAAACTATCAAATGTTTGAATAGAATTGCTCATAATCTTCTAAACGTAATTTGGTCTATAATTGTTGCTTTATCGATCTCTTTTCCGTATTTACTATTTATCATATCAGTTATAACCTTCAAGTGTTTCTCTTTTTATCTAAAGGAGTAATAGCTGTGTTTTTATATTAAAAAAAATCCTTTTCTTTACTTTTAGTTTGGCATACAATAGCAAAACAAGAGAATATATATATATATATACACAGGCATACAATTTTAAGATACGTTATAGAACGTTAATTTTTAAATAAATATATTTATGTGCAGCTGGTACTCCGTTCATTGCTTTGATCAGACCAGTATATAACGAACTGTGTTTATAGTCCTTAAGGATACAGGTATAAAAGTTCCCGACAAAAGATAATTCGGAGGTATTCCCGGATAATTACGAATATTCCCCACTTTTGACTGTTTAATGACGACTTACAAGAGTAATACAGAGTAATAATTTTGACCCAAGGTTAATCTACAAGTAAAATGCAACTTACTCTGTGATCTAATAAAACATAAATCAAAAACTTACAAATTTAGAATCAATTCCCAAACAAAGACGCATTTAGTCACGACTGAAAATTGAGAAAATAGACGGAGTCCCCACAGAATACATAACTGATATAAATAAGAAAGTAACAGATAAACCGTGTTAAAAGACATCAAACTTACATACTGGGACAGATAAAAGAAACAAAGTTCACACTACTTATTTTCCTCTAAGAGGAAGTATCCAAGGCGAAGTAAATACCAAAACCGTAAACGTTATATCATTTAAGACTTAACAATAGCACATAACAAGCATTTCTTAACTTGCTTTTGGGATTCTATATGCACTTTATATAAACATAATGTCAAACTACAATAATATAAATGAAATTCTTGGGGAGTAGTAATTTTTGGTGTAATTCACTTGGCAGGCTTTTTAAATTAATTTTCAAAATGCTGTTTAGACAATAAAATTATGCGGGCTCTTTCTTAGTATTTGTGGTTTTAAATTTAAATGGGGTGTAATATTACGAAATACTCAGTGTTTCAATGAAATATGTATGTTTTACAATTAATATATAATGAGTTTCATTTTGTCTAAAGCCATGTAAAAAGTAACACGTAGTATTTGTGAAACGTTTATATATTGAATACAGAAATACGCTCACAAGCCACTGGTGATGGTAATCACAGTTTATAGAGCGCATATATGAAAATCGAATGTCTCTGCTTGTGGACTGAATAATGTCAAATAAAAGTTGCAAAAAACAGTAAGATGGAAAAATAGTACGCAAAATAGATTCAAAAAATGACAACCACCAATATTGTGGACTGATATAACGCCAAATCAAAGTTGCAAATGTATAAATTAAAGTGATATGAGCTGTCGTAGATGAAAAAATGTACATGCCAATTTAATGTAATACAAATGTATTTTATCTCACATTTTTCCCAAAAAGGCCACCTGGTGATTAGAATAACAAATGCATGTATATAATTGCCCCAGACTTGCCAAACGTAACACGTAATATTTGTTTTATATCATTCTGACCATTACACATTAACTTTCGGTAAATCTTGCGAAGATTACCAATAACGACCTGCTATTTGAAGTTAATATATATTCCATTCTTATTACCCTTTGCGTTATTTCTCGCACATCATCATTTCATCAGGCAAAGTTGGTCTTTTCCGTCGTTTTAATACACTCGTTTCTGAAATCGTGCAGGTGCCGGGTATATCGGGTGATCTCGACCCATTTTTAACTCGTCCCATCGCATATTCGGCTTTATCATTCTTGACAAATATGAACTGCCCAACTCCACCGGACATGGCGGCACGATTGTAAAACATGAGATACGCATAATTTTTATATTGTTAAGATTTGGCAATGTCAGCATTCATTTCAGGGTAACATTAAAAACTGAAAAAATTCTTTTAGTGAACTGATATTTTTATTCATATATTGATCCGATTTGCTTCAAGTATTTAAAATAGCGTTGAAAAGCACATATTTTACATAACACATATATTTTCCAAAAATATCATGCCCAGTATTTTAAAAGTAAATATAAAACACATAAAAATTGTGTCATGAGCCGTGGTTGCTGATAGATCGAGCGCGTAAAGGACCGAGATCCGCCAGACCGATTTACGAAGCACATTTGGTATGAGGAAAGAGTTTATCTGAAAGGTCATTGCATACGGAAATACAGTCGGATTTTTTAAGGTACGGGAAAACTTAAATTCTAATAAAAACAAATTAGTCAGAAAACAAGATCTTTTACAACGTTTCACGGGTTTGATAATGTATTTGAACACACATTTTGCCATTTTCTCGTCTAATTGTCATGGGACAAAAATATCATTGTGAAAGCTTTAAAATGTCCTATAGATATAATTAACAATACCAATAGTTTTACAAAACAAGCAATCAAGACAATCGGTTCTATCAATAAGACTTCATCAGTTGAGCTGTAGAGCCGTTTAGTATAAATATTTTCGAAAGAAAAAGTGGTATCATACAAGGCGAAATAGTAAATCTGAATGTGTTGCCAAATACGCCTAAGTGAACCCACTATATAAAATGAATATTTCAGCTTTTGAGAAGTTTAGAATTGAAATGGTGGTATTACTATGAGCGAATTATTACTTTAGTACAAAATAATCTCTCGGGGACTGAAATGGTTCACTAGTAGTGGGAACAACTCAGTGGTTATAAGTATTATATAAAACAGTACCAAAGTTCTAATTTTACAAAATACACCAAAACAAATATCAAAACGATCAGTAAGAAGGAGAAATACTATACCAAGTAATCACAGAAATTGACAACTGATACATTTGATACATTGGAAAACGTGAAATAAACGCTGCGATTTTGAAATTTGAAAATTCTTATGAAAACAAACGGAATTGAACGCAAAGTAAATAAAAAAAATTGGCAAGATATTAAATATGTCATGAAATAAAAGTCACCAGACATTTTGAGAGGTAAACATATGTTCTGCATACATACAAATGTACTAAATATTCCGATCTTAATCGTCCGGTTTCTGTCACCATCCGGGTTTAATCAAATTATAATTAAAAAATTCAATCATCTTTTTCTACTTCCTAATATAACATTGAACCTTTTTTAAACATATCTAGCTATCTGGAGATTAATTTATTTCTAGAACACAGTTAGAAATACATTCATCTCAATGAATTGCAATAAAAAATGAATCTCAACATCTACTTCAAACAATATGTGACGTACCTTTGGGGAGTTTAATTTATACAATGAATTAATATATTTTGTTATCAAAAGGTATGCTACCCATCAAAGAGAAATCGCCGTGAGCGGAGTCAATGGTTAGTTAGTTAGTCTTTTAAAAATGTTTTTATTGGACGAGGATTATAGACAGCAGGTTCGTCTTCCTGAAATTACAAATGACAGCATATAATTATCTAAAAAAAATATATAATCTTTGCAAATTTCCGAGTGTTCATAATTTTTTAGATCTATATTTAACATTCTTTAGAAGTACAATTACTTATATATTTTTGGAAAGACGAAGTACAAAATTTTAAAGTTAATTGAAATGCATTTCATCAAAAAACTGAGATGAGCGACTACGTAAATATGGTTTAGATGTATCGCAGAGAGCAGTATTAAAACTCATGGCTAATCTGAGCCAAATAATCAATTTCTGAATAGTGTTTTACGCCACATTCAACAATTTTTCAGTTACATGGTGGCTGCCAGTTTTTAATGGTGTAGACGAGAAACCGGCCTTCCGCATATAAACTGGCTAACTTCCTCACAAAAATCATCTTGTGTTCCAGCGGGGATCGAAGTCCTAATAAGCGATTACATGTAAAGTCTATCCTTGTTAGTTAAGACATAGTGAAATGTGGAAATGAAAAATAAAATAAAAATTATTTTGTTTGACAAAGGTTTTCAATAAAATCATGGTACAATAGTTACAAAAGCAAGGAAGGACCAATGTTGCTTGTTTATGAGCACTTAGGAAAAATAATTAAGATCTTATATATATATATGATCTTAATTATTATTATTATACACATTATTAGTGTGTTTTGCGTCACACTAAAATAATTATCAATTATATTGTGGCGGCCATTTTCCAATGATGGAGGAGAGAACATCCGGGAAGATGCCACCGGCATTCCGCATGTAAACTGACAAACTTTGTTACAAAAATCAGCTGAGGTTCCAGCGGGGCTTGAACCTGCGCTGACCAGAAGTGAGATACTTCATTGTTAAAAGCGCGATTCTCTATCATGGCATTGTTAAAGAAACAGCATCTACCTGGTGATGTCTTGGTTCGGACTACATGTCACATGAAATCTATACTAGTAATAGTAAAATTTTCATAAATATGAATCCAAGTTTTATATACGGTATTCAGAATAATCAGAAATAATAATTATACCTGAAAATATTATCAACCTAATTGAAAAACCGTAATGAAACATAGAAGCTGGGAAGTACATTGATAAACACGAATTATATCATTTTCAATTTCTTTTCATGAAATGTATTCATGAATTTATCTTTGATCAAGAGACGGACAGTTTGCTTCCGGCAAAGCACGAGCCACTTCGGAAATGCATTAATTTAAAACCAATCAACAAAATATGAAATGATTTATGTTCTTTGTAAAAATGCAATCCGTGTCTCATTTTCAGATGAAATTCTGAAAATGAGTCAGTTCGAAGGTGCCAACAAGGTAAACACTTATACCGAGGTAAATATAGCATTAGAAATAAATGTATTACCAGGTCAACAAAATGGTAAATTGGCAATTTATCATTGTCAGAATGTGAAATTTACATCACTTTTACTTCTGATCTTAAAATATTTTTTCATTATTTAATCAATAGCGTGGATAAGATGGCTTGATTGCCTGTTGTGCTAGCCGGTGTAAGATATGCAATTGCTCTGACACCTTATTAGTTTACCGTAATGTATACGATGTGATATCGCTGATAAATGGACTGATATATTGCCCATTTCGACTGATATGGAAGCCAGTTTGTTACAATTTACAACCAAAAGAAACACATCATATTAAAGTTGGTAATAACTTTTAATAAATCAGGTATAAACGGAATCCGATTGCTAGGCTATGAAATTGAACACTGCAATATATTGTATCATTCAATTTGTTTTAAAAACAATTTTTATGAAGAATGTTTATCGAAAAATTGAAAAAAACACACAAAAAATAGAACGATTGTATTCTGCACGTAATTTCTCTTGATAAGGTTGGAAATCTCAAGAAATGTGTAGATGTAGGCTTAATATATATGATTTTATCAAGTAACATATTGCGCTATATGATTGATAGTAAAGAATTTGCTTTGACCCCATACAATAATATCATTTGATATCTTTTCTTATCATGGAGTTCTCGACCTCCTGTACGATTTCATTACCTTAGAGAGTTTTAAGACCCTTCCCTGCACTATTACTTTTTATATAGTTATCACACTCGATTAATTAAAACAAAAAGAAAGTGCATACATGTACATGTACATTACGCATATATACAATGTGATTTGTTTGTTTGTTGATGTTTAACATCCCACTCAAGAATTTATCACTCATATGCAGACGTCTTCAAATACCGGTTAAAGGCTTCAATTTTGGCCCTTGGGCAGTGAGGGTTCTTTAACGTGCCGACACCTACTGTGACACAGGACCTCGGTTTTTACTGTCAGGAATCCGGCTGGACTCGAACTCACGACCTCCTCACGATCACGTACAAGGACCATATATGATAGACAAAGGCGGATGTCTAAAAATGAGAAGTGAACCAGGTGTCACGACGGAGTAACTTAAACCTTTATAACCTTACAGGCCATAATAGACTGCTATATATAATACAAAAGATCAAACCATTTCGATAGTTAGGATTAAAAGGCTTAAGCCGACTGATTACATCTGCTGTAGGTCCAAAACTATCAAAACAGGGGTGATCACTATGGTTACTACCAGTATTAACTAAATATTGATTTTTCATGTTTGACTCACTAGCAATTATAACAGTTATAGGTAAGTTTAACTTAACAAAGTAAACTTTTAATGTAACATATATATAAACAAAAAAATTGTCCAGCTTTCGGGTTTCTCATCGTAAATTTTTCACATTTAAGCAGTAATATCCCACCATCAACCGCTTATGGAGTTTATATTCCACAAAATATCCGATATGCCAGGGCATGTTCAACATATGAACATTTCATATATAGACGTAAACAACTCCCTGACAAATTTTTGACATAAGGATATCGAAAACCGCGTTTAATGTCAACGTTCCGCAAATTTTACGATTGGTATAATAGTCTTGTTTGCGATTACTCTGTGGAATGTTGAGTTACCTGTTCGATGGCGGTTGTTGAAACGTCTGTACCAGTTGTGACGAGGATTCGTTCTTCGCATGTCATTTTCCTTTGACTATGGACTCACGACAGGTGTGATCGGTCGACAGGCATACATCCATGGCACCTGATCCCACCACTTGATTTCAAGAGGTCCGTGTCCGTCATTTTTTTACCAGATTTGTACCTATATCCTGGACATCCTGTAGATTTATACTTTGGTATCTGAGATTTTTTATACTTTAAAACAAAACACATCGAATGCCGCTTTAACACGTCGGTGTCTGTCGTAATTACAAAATCCTGTTAAGAATTTCTGTGTCACCTAACCACTTTATCAGATTTATCAATTCCCACCTCTTTACACCTTGGTGCATGTATTGGTCTATCAACGTAAATTAGAACATGTTTACAAACACAACGAGTCTAAATTGAATTATAAAATGGGTGACAGACTTGTTACCGGCAACAAAAATATGAGAGCTACAGTACTACATGAAGTCACGTTTTACCTGTGCATGAATAATTTTGGAAAATAGAAAGTAATGTTTTAGTTCTTTTTTTTAAAGACTGACTGACTGACTGGCTTTACCTGCGTAGACCTATACCGTCATATTATATATCTGGCAGTTCATGATGGAAAATGCGATTTACTCTCGTCAAGATTCGTGTACCATTGAATGATGAAATTGGTTATGTAATCATTGTAAAGCTATATGTAATAAATAACAGTCCTTTTCAATTTAACGCATACACATTAATTTGATAAATCGATCGTCTGCTCCGAAGACTTTTTGCCGTATTTATTGGATAAGACTAAACAGTTTTGACAAGTTTACATATACTAAAGTTGGATCGAGTACAGGAATTTTATCAACAGTCAAGCATTTAGAGTGTCTTCCTTAACCTCGTCTCCACCAGTCGTAATATTATCATACCACTCCAATAACTTTAAAGCATGCAGCCATCTCTGGTTTCATGATGATGATGATGATGATGTTCTACTTAGAAAATAATTGGTTTCTCAAATAGAAGTATATATTCTGTATTGTAGGATGTATTTTCCACAATGCAATATTAATATAATAATTCGTCACGTGTTTTCGTCTAAAGAGCATAGATCCATTGAACACTATGTCCTTTAATCTTCATTAAAGATGTGCTTTCACCGACTTTAATTGAATATCTATCACTTTTTCACATAAAATATTTTCATTAACTGAGTAATTCAAATACAAAATGTAGTTGCAAAAAATTCCGTTTTCTCAACACAATAAGCAAAGGTCAAAAATGTATTTTAATGAGAATAACCCTGACACCGTGTCAGTGTACAGAACGACAACATACTGTTATATAGGTAAAAATATTAAGTATGCCACCCACAGCACATGACGTACCAACTGGGACATAAAACATAAAAAAAATCTCAGATACCAAACTATAAATCTTTAGAATATCCAGGATAAAGGTACAGATCTGGTAAAAAGAAATGGACAAACACGGACCTCTTGAAATCACGAGGTGAGATCAGGTGCCATGGAGGAGTAAGCAACCCATGTCGACCGGTCACACCCGCCGTGAGTCCACAGTCAAATCAAAATGAAATACGTGAGGAACGAATCCTCGTCATAATTGGTACAGACGTCTCAATAATCGCCATCGAAAAGGAAACTCAACACTTCACTTATGTGAAACAGAGTAATCGCAATCAAGACTATTACACCTACCGTAAAATTTGCGGAACGTTGACATCAAATGCGGTTTTCGACATCCTTTAAAAAAGCAGAAACTGATTGTCACCATGGTGATATTCTATAACTCCCGGAACATTACTATGAACGGGAATGCCCCCCCCCTAGTGGGTTAATTCATAAGAATATATTATCCACTATGTGTTTTATTCTGTATTTTGGAAATCTAATAATACATGAAGGGTAACTCGTATATCTTTAGTGTACTTTAAAATATTTGTTTAGAATATATGAAACTAATAAATGCTTTCTAGAAGTAGGATACATACATACATACATACATACATGAGAGAGAGAGAGAGAGAGAGAGAGAGAGAGAGAGAGAGAGAGAGAGAGAGAGAGAGAGAGAGAGAGAGAGAGAGAGAGAGAGAGAGAGAGAGAGAGAGAGAGAGGTGCCATGTACTTAAGTTATATCTTTATTGAGACAGAAAATTTGCAATGATCTCATCGCGGAGTATAATAAAATCATTTCAGTGTGAAATATAAGTATTGTAGTTAGAATAAAAAGTCATCCATATTGGTAAAAATGTATTATAATCACTCGTGATGTTGACATGTGTTTCCTCTCATAAGTTGAGATAATATCTTAAGATCCGACATCAAAATGTTGTGAAATTTGTTTTCTATGTTTGATTCATTTCACTATTGATGTTTTTGTCAATCTTCTCAATAAATAAAGTCAGAAATACCTAGGGGTTATAATGTTCTATTATCCAAGAGTTGTAACATGAATATATGAGATGATGTATATCTAAACACGATACTCGCTTTGGGTAGGTTTAATGTACGGAAGCCATTTTTAAAAAAAAAAATCCATCATCAGTATAATTATTTTAAATTCAATACTTAATGAGGAAAATTTCATGGGATTTGTTGTTTTTGTAGCCAACACTGTTCTTGTTTACTATCAAACTCTTGGAATATTCAGTTTATCTTTGTGTTCATTTGTTTTTTATTTTAATTTTTAAAATGTTTTGTTGTAATGACGATGGCATGTATGTATAGTTCTGACATTTTCATTATTCTTATATTGATATGAACACTTGTATTTGAAGTTTTCATTTTGATTTGTAAATGTCGTTTTACGTCACACTCAACAATTTTTCAGTTATATGGTGACAGTCAGTTTTAATGGCGGAGGAGAGAACCCAAGAACCCACCGACCTTCGGCAAGTAAACTGGTAAACTTTCTCACAAAAATTAAGTTAGGCTCAAGCGGAACTCGAACCAGTGCTGACCGGAAGTGGGTGACTTCATGATTCTGTGACGATATAACAATTCGACTAAATCAGAACAAGTGTAGTTATAAATTCCATCAATATCAGTTTTATATGGAAAATGATACAAATATTAAAGGACCATGACCGCTCAAATTATACTATCACACATTATACAATTTAAAGACATATTAATCAAAACTAGTGCACACATACACTTCAATTAGTCAGAAAATTATTAAAAACAACGTGATACAAACACCCCTAATTAGTGATCGCACGTGTACCGTTCACTGTTGTTACATCGATATGGAAAGAATGTCAAACTTGAATGTACGTCAAATTGTGAGAAGTATTTCACCGAAAACGGCAATTATTCATTTTTCTAAATATAAATATTGTGTTTACCACTTTCAAATTAAATACATAAAACAATAGAAAGTATTGGTATTCTCCGACCAGTTGAGATTTTATGATTGAACAGAATGTTATATAAATAGCCTTGACAGATTGAGGTGTCTTCAGGGGATATTTAAAGAAGGGTAGCAAACTATTTATTTGTTTCAGCTTCATTTCCTTCCTTAAAGCATTTCAACGTTCTGTTTCTGTTCCTAACTCACAGCACAATTTCTTTATCTATCCTGTCTTCCTTCTTTTTATGTCCTTTGTGTTTTGTTTATTTGCTACATGTATGGCAACGTGTTGACTTCTTTGTGGATGTTGATAAATTCGGACCCTTCTCAATTCGTGCCTATCTGAACTCGTATCCTGTTTGGTCATGCTCTAAGTCATGCCTACGGTTGACCGACCCGTCACCAGAACAATTGGAAGAGTCGTATCCATCGTTTTACTGATAACGTACAGTAACGTTTTCCAGATAACTTTTTGACGGATATAGAAAAGGCTCATTTTTTTTCACCATGGAAATTTGACCCAGGTACATTTTCTACCAATTTCGTATAGCTAAAACCGACAGAAACATGCTTTCGAAAACGTCGTAATTTTCAAACTAAATTGCACTGCTGGCAAACATCACACAATTGTCATGTATATAGCTATATTTAAGCCTACAGAAATATGTGTGAATTGTACGACATGGTCATTGCTAACAGTTGAATATATTTTTTATTGTGAAAATATATCTGGGTTAGCTTTTAGAGTAATGAACGAGCACCGTTTATTCGCATTGGCCGAAGTTTCATGAATAAAAAAAAAAATATGCACGAGTGATTTCGGGCACATGAAACCATGGAACGTTGTTTTACGACGATGATGCTCCTTTTACTGCTTGTTTAAAGTTCATGGTAAATTTGGGAATCGCTATGTTGTATTTTTCAGTTATTTATATGAAGGGACAGAAAATTGTCGTGTCAATAAATCGTTCTTTTAGATAAACCTTTAGGGAATATATATTTTAGTAGGATAGTCATTGCGCGTGATAAACTTCTTATAGGGATATTGGAAGTAGTCTTTGAATTATAATTACTTGAATAAGTAATAAAAACAATAAGTAAATAAATGACATAAAACCCCGTCTATCTTGACATATTCGCAAAAATCTGATCACATCGAGGCTATGAAACAATTTCAGAATCGTATTAGATCAACGGACTTCGTGATAACTCCCGTTGTCGTTCAATTGAACCGTTGGATAAATTGAACACACTGTTGAACTCCTTTATAAATATCTAGTAGTTACGAGTGATTTCGGGTACATGAAACCATGAGTAGGCAAGTGCATATAAAAAATCCCAGATACCAAAGTATAAATCAATAAGAATGTCCAGGACATAGATACAAATCCAGTAAAAATGGACAAACACGGACCTCTGGAAACCAAGAGGTGGGATCGATTCCGGACCGTGGTTTTACCACTATGAAGGGGCCCATCTACATAAACATCTATGCATATTCGGGTTTCTAAATAAAAAAAAAAATCAAATCGCCGAAAGCTTGAAAATTGTAACGACCCCTTTACCTGATATCCATATTACCTTGCGGGATATAGTCGTGTGAACCTTTTCTTGACCATGACAAGTTCAAATGTTAGGTAAAATAGAATAACGACATTAAATTTACACTGATAAGAATAGTCGTTCTTACTTGTTATCCTACCTACGAGTATCCAGTGGGAATAAAAAGTTTTTCCCCATAAAGATTGTCATTACCTGACGACTGAGTAGAATCATCTGGGACAATACCTCTGATAGCGATGTACTATTGAAGCTATTCATTTTCACAGATATTTGTATGTCATTTCAATACCAAACGGCACCTTGTTGGTAAATACATGTATACCTTCATAAATAATTATATAATAAAATAGGCGATGGGCACGAATTGAATTAATCGATGGGCACGAGTCAGCTAAAACATCGGTACGAGTCAAGGAATTCACTTAGGTACGAGTTGTGATGGATACGAGATGACAATAGCCCATATGTTGAACTTATTCATCTGAGGTTGCCTTGAATATCATGCAACCCCGTTTGTATTTATGGTCGTTACGAGTAAAATTCATTTTTCAATCTTCAAACACAGATTACTAGAAAACCGAGAACCACTCAGAGGCGTAATTAATGGGACGATAATAACTTTAAATAAACATTTTGCAAAACGTATTACCATTTAAAACAAAATTGGACATGTTCCTTTAAGTAATGTCTCTGCTTAAAATGAGTTCAATTTCCCCAAATTTATGTTAATTTGCCTAATTGTAACGAGTATGTATATATTTTAAAGGTTCGCAAAATTACATTAAGGAGTTAAATCTAGTTTTTCTCTGTGAAACTAGTTTTTATATTTTATAGCTTATTAGTTTCAGTTTAACAAGGTTTTAATGCGAGTTTCGAGAAAAATTATAGTTAATTGGAGAAAAGTAACTTAATCAATTCATTAACGAGATTTTAGCACTTTGAATTAACTGAAAAAAACTTTGTTTAACTCATAAGTTGAAACTGCTTTATATTTCTGGAAACATCCGAAGCGCCCATGTAAACTACATTTTCAGTGGACAAACATCGTCCACTTTATTTATATGATAAAATAAAAATGATAATTCCATTTTTATTTAATTTTATTTCACGTCATACATAGGTTTAGATATTATTAACATGTTGCCAAAGTCATAGCTTTGCAAAAAATAAAAACGTATAACAAAAGCTCAAAATGATCGTTTTTGTCAATAATTTTTCATCAGATGAGCTCCTATTTATATTAAATGAGTTTTGAAACAGGGAGTAGTATTATACTTGGAAAAATAAACCGAAATTGTTAAATCCGTTCAGTAGAAGCCATTGTAAAAAAAATGACAACCTTAGCTTTAAAGTGAAGAAAAACTATATTTAACTCATCACTCGACCTCTGACAAATTTGTCGATTGTTCATGGGCTAAACCCATACACGTCAATGCCCTCCGTTTGATGTTAGGAATACCGGGCAAGAGACCGAGGTTAAAATGACGCTTGCAGGAACTGAATAACTGTCGTCTGCTTCTCGGAGTGTGTCTTATATTGTGTATTAAAACTTTCCAAAATTATGAAGAAGCGCCCTTTTCAATTTGGACAATCGCAACTTAATTATTGTATTTCTGCTCAAATTTTGTTTAATCTTTTAAATGTTTTGTTTAGTATCGTTCAAGGAGTTTTGAATACTAGAGCCATGTCGAAATTTTGTGTTGCTCCATGTAAATTGTCAGATCGCCTGCGCATTGGTTACACAATGCGTATAGAATATTGAAGTTTGCATACGAGAAACTTCAGCCTTAAAACCTATGGAGATGAAAGCAAATCTTTTGAAGTATGCCCCCAAACTAATATATCAGTTGGTCCCCGGTTTGAGATCTCATTATTTTTTGGCCTATTGTTTTGCTAATAGTGTGCTTGAAAGAAAGTCTCTACCAGTGTTCGGAAATATCATATATGAATTGAAACTGATTCGGAATGAAGTCATCAAAAATTGAGAAGGCCTAATCCATTTTCAAAATCAATTATCGAAAAATAATTGTATAACATGGCATATAAAAAACCACATATACACATAAATTATGTACTTCACATAAACAACAATATATAAATATGTAAACGATTACTACCTAGATATATTTTCTTCAATAGAAGCGTAAACCCTGGGTACTTAGATATATATACAATACTCTCGATACTTAGATATATAACCAATACACTGGGTTCTTTGATATATATCCAACACCCTCATGAGAAACACCATGGGTGGTTCTTAGATATACATCTATCACCCTGAGTACATATTCCATATCACATATATATATATATATATATATATATATATATATATATATATATATATATATATATATATATATATATATATATACACACACACACACACACACACACACAGATATATATATATATATATATATATATATATATATATATATATATATATATATATATATATATATATATATATATATATATATATATATATATATATATATATATATATACACGTTTTATGCTATAATGATAGACAAGATGACTCTTGGTGGATTTAAGGTGTTATTTTCTGTTATTATTAGTATTATTGGGTAGCAGTAATTCACCTATTTCTATTTGAAAGAGCACTATTGATGATGGTGTTCCATTGATGTGTTACCTGCAATGTCAATTAGAGAATTTGTCATGTTGATTCATTATAGGTATACAGTTTACAAATAGCAGGTGATTATTTCATAACATTATCTCAATTATTGAAGCTACTGTGTCGATTTCATCATCACCTGTCCTGTATAACATAGATAACGTGTATATCTTAGAAGTATTGATTTAATATTTATTTGAAGATAAAGAAATCACCTATGTACTAATACGACAGGAAAACAAATAAACACTTTTACCGAAGAATCAGAAAAAAAATCGTTTTAATTTCATGTATAAATTACACCTAGAAATAGGTTCTTTTACAGACAGGAATTTCTATTTCAACGAAATTATTTTGTCAACGAATTTGTTTTATTTCTAAATCAACAAATTTTTTACCCAACGAAAACGTCTACAATATATACATTAATCATCAGACTTTGTAATCCTTTACTAAAATTTCCTGATTTTTTGCATGTTCAGCTGTAATTAACCAAATGTTTGTAAATCTGGATGATTAATGATCTTGGGTCCTTCGTTTGTCTTCTAGACAACTTCTTCGTATTACAGAGGAGCAAGTCTACTTAAAAAGTACAGTATAATGGCGGTAAGTCTTGCCTTCATATACACAGGATGTCCAAGAATTAAGCCGACGTATAATCATGTATCGAGACAAATTGTCCCCTAACGTGTGCTTGGCGTAATTTTGTAGATAAATGAACAACATCCTGATTTTAGCAGTAAATTGTCACATTGTTATTTCTATGATTAGTGTGAAGAATATCGCATTTCCCTCATGATTATTTATATCGACAATAACTGATTCAAAGACTAAGCAAAAGAACCAGACATGCCAAATGAAAATATTGAAAGGATAATAAACACAGCAAAGCAATTTGATTGGTGATGACATTCTCTAAATGACCAATACTCTTGGGTCATTATTATGGTGTCTGAAAGGTCTCGAAAGAATACATTGTTGCGTAAGTTAATGAGATGACACAGCAAAACAAAGGGCGTATATTCTTTCTCAGAGTTTAGACGCCATTTAAGTGTAATGTGCCGGAGTTTGCTGAATTAAAATATATCGAATTAATGTTTTACAATTTCGAATTGCAAAATAAATTTTTTAGCACAACTCTAATGATATGACATAAAATAAACATAGAGGACAAAATTTTAAAATATTATAATGATAGACATAATCACAATCCTTTATAAATATAAAACACAGGTGACAAAGTATTAACTGTGAGGAGGTGAGGAGACGGTATACAAAATTGGTGGACAGTGGAAGTGTCGAGCTTAAGGAAATACAGATGTGACATTTGAAATTAATTTTAAATCGTGCGTTAATGTTCCTTTAAGAGTTTTGAATGCTTTAACGCTACACTCAACGATTCTGGAGTTAGATATGACGGCAATTTTTCAGTGGTGGAGGAGAAAAGTCGGCTACAATGAACCAAGGAAGGGACCACCGACCTTCCGCAAGAAAATTGGCATATATTCTCACAAAATCAGTTTAATTTCCCGTGGGACTTGAATCACGCTGACAAGAGGTTAGAGACTTTATGGTTTAAAACGCGATAATCTAACTACAGTAAAACTTGCTTTAGCGACCACCTGTGTATAGAGACCACCTGCTCACAAAAACCGTTTTTGTTTTCCCCAATAGTACGTTTTGTGTTTGTGTACAAATCAAGCTTCATATAAAAGGTTTTCTTGAGTCCCTAAGGAGGTCGTTATAAACAACTTTAACTGTACTTGGCCAAGGAGGACCCTCAGTGCTAGTACACCACTCTGGTTGTACAGTACTTTCCAAAGCTAATCTGAATTTATACAGTGTTTTCATATTAATTCATAAAATAAACTATAAATGATATTCACGTTTTCATCTCGCCAAATATGCTTGCATATTTAGAACCAAACTTTGATTTAAATTGAAAAACAAAAATAATGCAGTTTGTTTCTCCTTGTATTGAAATCGAGCGATTAAATGTATTTGAAGTACCCAAGACGGGATTATTATGCCGAAAGGTGTCACGGCACCGGAAACAAACATGCATTTTTGACCACAACAGGGAAAATGGTTCCATTTGGAAAGATGTTAATCATGGATTCATTTATGACTGTGATCTTCAATTAAAGATACGAACCTAAAATTTATATTTTACGTTTATGATAAGCTACAAATGCGATTCCTATTCTGCTAAAATATTACTTTCCAATTATTTTACCTTTATTTATTGTCTTTGTTGCTTTTAGCGGTATATATATTTGCGATAAAGCATGCGGCATTTGTAATTATAGCAAAATGTTTTAGGGTAATCCTTAAATTAAAAAAAAAATGAAAATAAGCAAATGAAAATGATAACTTTCTTGATTATCTATATACATCATTGTATCCTATAGCGTGAAAGTGAATAATACAAAAACTACAGACAGCAAGGTATCAATCTTCATTATATCCAGAGACAAATATACAAATCTGGTCTTTACTGGACAAACACGGACCTCTGAAAATCTAGACGTGAGACCAGGTGTCATGGAAGAGTAAGAATCTCCTATTGACCGGTTACGCCCACAGTGAGTTAACAGTCAAATCCAAATGAAACAAATGAGGAACAAATCATCGCCACAAGACGACTCAACAGTTTAATCGACATTTCATTTTGTGAGACGGAATAATTGCAAACAAGACTATCATACCGACTGCAAAATTTGCGGAATGTTGACATCAAACGCAGAAACTAATCAGTTAATAGTATGCTTTTGTATATGAAATGTTCAGATGTTGAGCACGCCCTGGCATATCGGATAATTTGCGAGATAAAGAAACCATATGCAGATAATAAGAAACGTTTTCAATTATTCATACTTTCTTTTGATGGACAAGGTCCTTTATTGTTCATGAATAATGTTATTAACATTACAGAGTAATGTTCATTCCTCGTATAATTATTGTGATGATAGGTATATCGGTAGATTTATCTACATTAAATTTTTCCGAATATTCTCTTTAATCTAAATATATTTCGGGTTTATTTGATGATGACGATGATGGTACTGCTGCTGCTGATGATGATGATAAAAATTATTATGACAACGAAGACGACGGCGATGATGATGATGATGATGATTATTATTATTATTATTATTATTATCATTATTATTATTATTATTATATTTCAATTTTCCATCTTATTTCATTTTATTGGTGTTTTACGCTACATTCAACAACGTTTCAGTTACATGATGGCGGTGTCATGTTGTAAATTTTGAATTTACTGGGTGGGTGTAATTGCAACATGACAGCGGTCAAGTTTTAATGGTGGAGACGTAAACCCGATGACGAAGTACTCAGGAAGAGACAGACCACAGGCCACCTGCAAATAAACTGGCATACTTTTTCACAAAAGTAACTTTGCTTTCAGTGGGGTTCGAACCTGTGCCGAGAAGAGGCGAGGGAGACTTCAGTATTTAAAGCGTAAGGTTCTAACTACTATTAGAATTGTTATTCAATACTTTGGATATTCCATCCATATCAAATCAATCTCACTTGTCGCAGAAAATCTTGTTGCCATATCAGTATTTTGAAACAATAAAATATCAGCATAAAAAGAAAGAAGGAGTGTGGAGGTAGATGATTTATTGTATTTTTAGAGATAAACTTTTTTTCTTTCGATTATACAATGCCCGATAAAGTCATTACGGAAAACAATGCAATGATCTTAATTGTGTGTGTGCGTGAGTGTGTGTATAGCTTATCAACATCATTATATCTACTTTGAATGAAAGATGATATGCCAACGGCAGATTCTACTTTATTTCTTCCTAGAGGTAATCGTCGAAATGTTTTTTCTAAATACTTTATCCCCGTAAGTAATATATTTCAGGAAATATTAAACAATAAATGTTGGAATTTGTATTTTGTACGAAGTGCTATGCATTCCATATTTTGAATTGAGTGATATTTAAATAACTACATCTTCTGAATTTCGTATGCAGACGACCATTCTTGCATCAATGTCGCATTCCGGTGTACAGTGTCCGGTGTAAATTCATACTTTGTGTGTTACATGTTCAGCTTGATTTGCGAGTAAACCTACACATTCACTCATCAACACAAATACATGTAATTCGTTTGCAAATCCTCTGTTTTACTAAATGGAATTTTGAGTTACCCTTTGAATATCGGTTGTTGAGTCGTCTTTACCAATTTTGACGAGGATTTGTTCCTCACTTATTTCATTTGAATTTATCTGTGGACTCACGGTGGGTGTGACGAGTGCACAGGGGGGTGTTTGTCTACTCCATGGCACCTAATCCCACCTCTGGATTTCCAGTGTTTGTCAGATGTTCACCAAATTTGTATATTAATTGTCTCCTGGACATCCGGAATGTAATACTTTGGTATCTGTGATTTGTGTAAATTATCGCTCAGGATAAATGCGACACTCACCCTTCCCTCACATTCATGCCCACTGGCACATGAGACTCCCCCTTTTACGTTTCCCTAATCCAGAAGGGTTTTATGGTGTTGGTGATTAGTCCAGCATCAACCCATGGTTTTCTGTCGGGGAAACCTTCCCTTAGTCTCAGTATTCAGTTAATGAACAGCGCTGAAGATTTGCCTCGTATCACTGTCATTCAGAGTTGAATTTTTTGAGTTTTTGTTTTGTTTTACGCCATACTCAACAATCTTTCAGTCATATGATGGCAGTTTTTATTGGTGGAGGAGAAATCCCTGTTACCCGGGTAAAGACCACCGACCTTTCGCAAGAAAACTGGCAAACTTTCCCACTTAATTCGAAATGATCCTATCGGGATTCGAACCAGAGGTGAGAGGCCTTGTGATTTAAAGCGCAATGCTCTAACCACTCGGCCACGGAGGTCCCCACTGTCATTCAGCTATTGAATTATTAGCAGGGTCACACACGAGGAGGAATGGCATATGACTTGCTGGTAAAGGATATTTGAGACGGTAGGCATTTCCTGGCATTTAACGGGGGTAACTTAAACGTGCGACATTTTTGAAGGAAAATGAACAGAAATTGTTACGTTAAATGTCAGTATAAATTATTCATACTTACGAAATGCTTTCGTATTTATATTCCTAAAAATTACTTTGGATATTCAATTTTTATTTGTATCTGTATTATTGGGTCGTTCGTGATTTTAAATATTATAAACATAATACCAAAGTTATAATGCTCAAGATGATCATTTCTGTCAATTAGACATCATCATTTGAGCTCCAGTTTTAAATAGATTTTGTAAAGGGAAAGTGGTGTAATACAAGGCTAAATAATAAATCTAAATGTATAGTCAAATCCGTCTAAGAGTAACCACTGTGAAAAGATGACTATCTTAGCTTTTGAAGAATTTAGAATTTAAATGGTGGTTTTAACAATGAAAATATTTGCTCTTTGCGATCACCTGATCTCACTCTATGCTCCTTAATGCTCAATTTATTCTGTAACAATGACCTTTTTATTTTTGAATGTATATGTAATTTAATATTGGTGATATATCTCAGTCCTAATTCAGTTAACGCCAGTTCGAACCAAATGTTTGAATTGACATCCGTATTTATTGACTTTCCTTCGTTTCAATAATTTTTGTACAGGGCGTACGATTATTTTGATAACTCAATTTTCTAACAAATTAACTGAAATTACGCCTTCGGTTTAAGACTATTAAATCGGCGCTTATACTAATTCAGGGGTGTCAATTGTGTGCGCCATTTTGATTTAACATTATTCATGGATAGGAAACAATGTGATTACTCTGAATTCCGCGAATTGAATTGATCTCGGATGACAAAAAATGACTACCGGGACCGCCATATATCACTGGAAACATTCGGAGTGTCATTGGATCCAATACAATTCTTGGAATCATTTGATTATCATCGATGGTCGCTTCCCAGGGAAACTCGAGGGGAAGCTGTTTTCTTTTATACTTGATTTAAGTCTAAGTCGAGATCGCGGTAATCAGATTCATATAATTCATCGAAATATCTGTTATTTTTTATTTCCCTAGGTTATCCCAGTGTTTTGTTTTGACTAGGTAAATTCATCTTTAGAAACGCATGGGACACTTTTAAAAAATCAGTTTATATTGATACGATGTATAATGATCAAAGACTTTAGATTATAAAATAAGTGTACATTAATATACCAAAGTCATACAACGAAGATATAATACATATGTATATATATATATATCTTGTCTTGTAAAAGTTTCCTATAATTTTTTTTGTCGGAAAGCAAAACATCTTAGAGAAGCAAGGCGTTGGTGGAAAGTCCGCCATTGCGTATCGCTATTTTTAGACCGAGGTTCGTTTATCATTGTTATCTAGGTAAACATTTGTAACTTTGAAATATTCATAAATTGCTGGCAACAATGAAATATCAAAACAAACAAAATGAAAATAAAAATGTACAAATAAACACGACGAGAGGTAAAGTTTTTCAACGGCCGGAATAATTAACTTTGTGTTTTCGTGTTGATGTTACATAGAAATTGTTACTTTTCGGAATCGGAATTATGCAAAGCAGTCATGTGATTCTTTACATGCAATGAAAAGACGTCTATTTGTACGAGGCGAAGTAAATATGATACGATTGATGTATGTACGCATGTGCATTTTTATTTATTGCACTTATGTGATTTTCTGTTATTCTATTATTTCGTTTGTACCGGTATCGGTTTGTATTTTCGATTCCTAATACGGATTTATAAAGGATTAGGGTATCGTCACATTTAATCAAATGTGATAAAAGCATCCATGTACGTTAATTAAATATAAAGGTATAAAATCAATTACATGTTTTCTTATTTTTCACACAACACACAACGTGCTGTCGACAACAGTTCTGAAATGCAAAACTAAAAAAAAAAATTCTTACATCTGCTAAAAATGATAAAACGTACCGAATAGACAGTTTTTAGTAACTTTTTTCCGTGTTGAAAGTAATTAAGCAAAGTGAAATCGTGACTGCGCAATATAATTCAATGATGTTTTACCGAATTAATAGAAATATCACATCAAGACAAGCTTCGGAAAATCCATAACCGTAAAAACAAATTATACAGAATTAAGGCAATATTACGTGGAGGTATTTAGTCTCGCTCGATATACAAAATTTACGCTGATTTTATGGTGTAAATCCTTACATGAAATATTATAATTATGAATGTTTATATGCCGAGAACTCTGCGTAAAATGTTCAAACTATTTCTAAATTTACATCACTAAGTGTTTTTAAAATGTAGCTGTAGAGAATTAAAAATAATTTGTAATCAGCTTAAGTATACCGTTGAGGAGGTCAAGGAGAACCAGAAGCTTGCTAACTCCTTTAATGGTATAATTTAACTGTTTTATAAAACCGGAACAAACATAACACTTAGGGTCTGTTGTTGTTGTTGTTGTTGTTTTTTTGTTTTTTTTGCTACGAATTATGTAGTTGTTCTTCGTTCAACTCGGTAATGTGTAAGTTTTTTTTCACTTGTACATGTGTGTTCGGTGACACACGAGTAAGAAATGCTCTGATTGGCGGACATAGAATGTACCGCCAACATGAATATAGTCTCCAATCTAACGCACACTTTTACGGGTAGGGTAAATAGGTATTTGCAGTGATTTTCAGGGAGCAACCTAGTTTTAATGATTAATTTTATATATGCAAAATCAAAAGAGATATGATATTATTACATACAAGTAAAATGCTCTGTTACAGAGTTAAATGAAATAATTTTTTTCCTGGTTTCCTTGTGTTTTGTAGAAAATGCATTTAATTTCTTCAACTTATCAAAATACATGGAACAAAAATGAAAAGTCAAAATTATAGAATACACTTTGAGGAAACATTTTGTTTTTATATAAGCATTATAGAAGCATGACGTAAAATACACCATCACTTAAAACAAACTCGACTCTTTAATGAAAGCAGGCGGTCATGGGTTTGAATGCCATTGCTCTGACACGTGGTTAGAAGGGTGTGGTTGAGGTATACTATGTTCCCGAGAGTTAACTCGTTCACGAAAATATTAAAGTCCTATAATTCTGTCGACTGTTAGGCACAACCAAAGTCATCATTGCCATCACCAATATTGAGCAACATACAACCTTTGGTTAAAATATAAAGGGACATTAGCTGTGTTTACCCCAAAACAAAACATTTCGATATTTCTACTTTTACTACTGGTACTTGATGTACAATAACAAATAAAAGATATACACAGGCATAACAAAAAATTATCGTGAAAATAAAGTCAGGACTAGTGTGGTGTGCATATACAAATAGTAAGGTTGAATCAAATAGCTGTCAAACTGAATTATTGTCAAACTGTTTTCCTCAAGCAATTTTCAGAAAATATATAGGAATATAAGAATTTTTTACAACTGTGTTTATCTCTTTCTTTTGTTATATATCAATCGAAGTAGTAAAAACACAGTAGTATCTAAGTAGTAATACCTCTTTAAGAAATTAAATGAAGCTATTTGACGGAGGTATATCATTCATATAGATTTGTTAACTCAAACTTAATTTCACACTTTGATTTTGTGATTGAGAAGTGTCCTTTCGAACATGCTCACACATCATCAATTTAATACAACGATTAACATGTAGGCTGATTCGAAAATTGTTTCAATCAATATCATTTTAAAGGACACAATAAGTAAAATCTAAGCAGTAGCAATGGCTATTCGCAACTTCAATTCCATCAGAATACAACAAATTGGAAATAAAAATGGTTTCAACATGATGAACAATTGCAAATCTCAAACGGAATGGGACCAGGTGTCCGAAAGCAGTCAGCGTCTTGTGTTAGCATACCACACCAGTCGCAAATGGTCCTTAGAAACCTCTCGAGTTCGGAGAAAAGGTCAAGCTCTGTGAAAAGGTCATCACAATCAATAACATACTTTACGTCTTCTCGAGAAATTGTTCATTCAGCATATAAATGTTCGGTGCTTAAAATGGAACTAATTTTGGCATTGTGTCAAAAGCAAAGCTGCATATAGAGGGATAGCATTGTCAACACGCCATGTGTCCACGACAGAATAACAAAACTAAAGTTAGATCGTTTGACCAAATTTACATGTTGGATGCTGTTGTAAACAGAATGAATATGAATCAATATTTTGTAATCAAATTGGGACTGTCAATTTTGAAAGATTTTCTAAAAGCAACACAGCAAAATAATAATTAATTAACGAATATCATAATTAAATAGATAAAACAAAGTTAAAAATACACCTTTATGTTTCAATATAGTCATAAACGTTATCAATGTTATTTTCTATGGTCATCTAGAGGCATTATCTATTGAATTTGATTCACGGTAGTAGCCAGCCTAACCAGCAGGTGGCGTTTGTGTACTTTAAAGAAGCATTTTCTACTATTACTACTTGAACTCGATATTGAAGAACTATTAAGAGCTATACACAGGTTTAAAAATATTATATTTCTATATATTTTGTGAAAATGAGGTCAGGTCCAATGTGGTTTCGATACATAAATAGTAAGGTTAGCTAATCAATTACAATTGAAAAAGTGTCATACCCTGGTTTCTCTAGCAATTTTCATAAAATATATAGGAAGTTAAGAATTTTTATGCCTGTATATATCTTTTTTTGTTATTGTATATCAATCTAAGTAGTAAAAAGCGAGAGAAATTAAAACATGACAGCACCACTGGTGTAGGTGTATGCATATAGACAAAATCTTTTTAATAATTAAACCAGTCAGAACTACAATTTATATCATTTATGAAAATTCCATACAGAAGTTTACTGGAATCCGAATAAATCTGAAAATAATGAATAACAAACAGGTGTAAGTTTATATTTACATTTTTTTATGCGAATAACGTTCACCGTCCCTTACATAAATGTGAAAATCCCTGAGAGTAATATGACGGATAGACTGCATATAATATAAGCATTTATAGCAGTATAGTATTGATGTGAATATAAATACAGCCAAAAATGAGAAAGAATGGGAAATACAAAAAATAATGTTAAAACAATGACAATCCTACGGCTACTAAAAATCAATAAGTTTTCGGAGTTTTCTTTTTATATTTCCGTGCTTAAATCTGCTTTTTCAGCAACGCAGGCGTATTTCGTCATGTATTACCTTGGGAAAGGATTATTCCCACAAAACACGAAAAACAAATAGATACGTCATTCACTTACCTACAAATTTAATGTTTGTTTATTTCTATCAGATTCTTTGAAAGAAACGAAACTGGAAAACTACAGCAAATGTAATTCGATGACATGGAATATGATTCAGGTTATTTTTGACTGAGGAAATTAATCCTATTTGGAAACTCTTGCAAAATAATACCATATGACCTCATATGATTAGGAAATGATAATCAAACATAATTTTTCACATTTATGAAATTTGGTATTTCCGAATCGATTACCGGAAATAGATGAAAGCATGCATCAAACTTATTTGGGAAAATATAATCCAATTCTGTTTCCATTTAAGAAATAAAATCCTTGATTCGTTTATTGGAGCATGCCACAGACATGATTGTTTTAGCGTACATGGTTTTACCCACTTAGATAGTTTACGTCAGAAAGCATAAAGGTCAGTTAAAGTGTTCTCCTGTTTGATAGGATAAGACGTCAGATTAAAATGATTGTCGTTACCTTTGTACAAATACCAAGATCTAATAGAATATGACTTTTTGGCACAAATTACTGAAATGTTTAAAACATTATTATTTGTAGATTTTAATAACACTTATTTGAACATGAAACTAATCCTATGTTATTGTACTTATTCTATGAAATTTGAGTAGCTATATTAACTGTAGAAATTTGATCAATTTTAGGACACCATTGAGTCATTAGTTCGTTCATAATTACGACAGATAATCGGAAAGTTTCGTGGGTTTAAATTTTTGCTGTTTTAAGAATGAAAAAATTTAGTTGATATAACATTTCCTTTCGTTCAAATAAAAATATTCTGAGATATCTGATCTGACCAGCAGACATGTTTTATTTCAATAAATATATACTCTTGACAATGTGTCGCATCGTATTTCTATCCGATGTATGACTACAGGAAACACAGTGTAGTGCAAACTACAAAAAATAGGGCGTTTTGTAAAGCAACATATTATTATCACCATTTGTAGTATACGTAAATGTCTTCATGGTTTTAATTTCGTTGATAAATTAAAAAAAAAAAAACCGAAATAATCGATATTGAAATCCCAACGAAATTTCCGGTCACGTGACCTAATTTGTTTCTATCGTAAGGCTAACATAAAGTTCTCGTACAAAAAAAATATTATAATTTGAAATGATCAAAAAATTAAATGAAAACAAAAAGGGTATACTTTTTCTGGTTTTCACTGATATCAGTAAAAATGTTTTCATTTTAATGATTGCTTGCTTTACAAAATAATGTTTTTAAAATTTATTATTTTTTAAAACTTGTAATCTTTTGTACATTTGTGTTGAAGACTACGGACTATCTTTTAAAATTGCTTTGGGATGTGTCAATTCCTTTTCATGAAAACAGCAAGTTTTATATATATATATTGATAAAGTCGTGATGCCTTTTCTGACTTTTGTTTTGCTAAACTACGTCGTAGCTTCTACCTAACATTTTAAAAATTTGTTGACATCACACCGACAAGCAATACTTTGCTCTCGGTGAAATAAACTTAATTCGAAATTTTACATGACTAAACTTTTTGTGTTTTTGATTCTTTAATATTATTCTTCTTGGTTCTTTTAAATTATCTCTGAATTGATGTATCAACTTACTCAAATTACACCCATGACACGAGTGTTTTTCGTTTGTTTTTGCCCCAATGATGGGAAAATAAAACATTTACTGCATTTAAACAGAACATTATTACTTTTTTTACGAAACTACGTTTCATAATCTGTCCAAAGTTTGTTCAGACTATACAGTTGATATTCTCTATATTTTTAATCGGGAATTCTACTCGTCATCTGTCATATCCTTCGTGTAAGCATTATCCATTCAAATGGAAGATCAAATGTATATATTCAAAACAATTATTAAAATATATCGACGCTATCTCCAAGGGAGCAGAAATGTACACGATCATTTTACTTAAAATTTAATTTGCGGTCTATTGATTTATTTTATTCATTATTGGATATTTTTATCATAAGGTAATACATCAATCTCATATATTAAACAAACAATGAAGAGCACATGAACACGAATGTGCAATTTGACAGAATTCTTGAGAGACCTAAAGTTATACAATGTATAATAATGTATAAAATACACGCTATACACCGAGGAAACCAAAAGTGTGTACTTTGATACATTCAAATTACTTCCGAATGTACAGAATGTTTAATCTGTATTTATGCATGCATGCATGTATGTATGTATGTATGTATGTATGTATGTATGTATGTATGTATTTATGTATGTCTGTGTATGTGTGTGTGTATGTATGTATGTCTGTCTGTATGTATGTATGTGTGTATGTATGTATGTATGTATGTATGTATGTATGTATATGTATGTATATATGTGAGTATGTGTATGTACGTTTTATGTTAGTCAGAAATATGTCATAAAAAATATTAATATTATTCCCTGCTGAAACTAAAAAAACATGTCTAAATCGAGACCTATATAATTCGAATATCTTTGTCAAAGGCGCAATCAAACAAAGAGCTTGATTCTTTCTATTTAGTACCTGTCTAGACAAAAGACATTACATGATTATAAGTGACTCTCTTTTATTCGCCTCGTGTCTTTTCCTCTTCGTCAAATTATCTTCTGGATCAAGGGTTCTGTTGACTTCAGTTAGCTTTAAAGCCAAAAAATGTCATCGGACTCTCGCTTTAAGATAAAATGTCATTGATTTTACGTAATTGTCAAGATTCTCTATGGTTATTCCAGCATGTCAAACCGCGTTAGGATTGTATTTATCTACACTTACTTATCAAATTATCCCTCTGAGATACTTTTTAGCATCGAAATGGCTGACCGTTCTCAATTTGGTAATTTTGGCAATGCCAATCTGGATCAAATATTCTATGTGTGGATTCTGTTTGGTGGTAAAATTGTTTTGTAAATATACATTAAAGGTGCATTAGATATTTACCAAAAATAATTTCGATTTTGACTTTTAATACTTGTGCTTGATGTGCATTAACAAAGAAGAGCTATACACAGGCATAATATCTTAACATATTCCTATATATTTTGTGAAAATGCCTGGCTCAGTGAACTATGCATAAACAAAGAGTAAGGTCGAATTAATCAATTGCAAGTGAATAATTGCCAAACTGGGTTTCCCGCTGCAATTGTCACTAAATATATAGGAATTTAAGAATTTTATGCCTGTGAATATTTCTTTTTTCTTATTGTATATCAATATAAGTATTAAAAAGGAAATAATTTTTTGACAAAAAAAAAAAACCCAAAAAAAACCCCAAAAAAACAAAGTAAATACCCCTATGATTTTGAGATATTTTTAAAAATTATATACTCGTCCAAGATTTTCAAAAAATTTCATATCTTGTCTTTTTCACCGAATTTGACCCGTTCATCGTACGAGAAAGGTTTCCATGGAACATTTGCGAGGGGTGTGGCATGCCAGCAGAGGATGCTGACTCCTTCCGGACAACTGGTCCTATCCCGTTTGGGATTCGCAATTTTTCTTCATGCTGAGTCCATAGCACATCTAATTTGTAGTATTCTAATGGACTTGAGCTTCGATTATTAATTGGTACTTCGAAATTTGTACTTCTTACCTAAATATGATATTATGTAAATACTAGTAAGCTTATATAAACCTAGATAAAAGCAATTATACTTGCACTAAATCATCACAAATAGTAATCAAATTCACCCGATACATTATTATAATAGAAATCTTTAAAATAATTCGAGAGGTACTTTTTCATAATACTTCAAATCAATGTGAAGTTATACAGACTGCGTCCGACTGCATGTAGATTTGCTTTTTTATGACATGTAGATTTGTGTCTTTTTTTATTGTATGTAGATTTGTGTCTGTTTCATTGCATGTAGATTTGTGTGGATTTTATTACATATAGATTTGTGTTTGTTTTATTACATGCAGATTTGTATCGGTTTTATTACATGTAGATTTGTCTTTTTTATTACAGGTAGATTTATGTCTTTTTATTACATGTAGATTTGTGTCTCATTTATTACAGGTAGATTTGGGTGTGCTTTAATACATATAGATTTGTGGGTTTTTATTACATATATAGTTGTGTTTGTTTTATTACATATAGATTTGTGTCTTATTTATTACAGGTAGATTTTGGTGTGTTTTATTACATATAGATTTGTGTCTGTTTCATTGCATATAGATTTCTGTCTGCTTTATTACATGTAGATTTGGGTGTGTTTTATTACATATAAATTTGTGTCTGTGTCTTTGCATATAGATTTGTGTTTTTTTATTACATATAGATTTGGGTCTTTTTTATTACATATATATATATATATATATATATATATATATATATATATATATATATATATATATATATATATATAATATATATATATTTGTGTTTGTTTTATTAAATGTAGATTTGTGAGTGTTTTATTATATGTAGATATTTGTCTGTTTTATTACATGTCGATTTGTGTCTCTTTCACTACTTGTAGATTTGTATCTGTTTTATAGCATGTAGATTTGTGTTTTTATTACATTTAGATTTTTGTCTGTTTTATTACAAGTAGATTTGTGTCTGTTTTATTGTAGACTTGAGTTTGTTTTGTTACGTGTAGCTTTGTGTCTGTTTTGAGATAATTATGTAGTATTTGTGTCAGTTTTGTTAACATGTAGATTTGTGTCTGTTTTATTACATGTAGATTTGTATCTGTTTTATTACAATTAGGTTTGTGTCTGTTAAATAACATGTAGATTTGTGTGTGTTTAATAAAATTATCATGTTTGATTTTACGTGGCACTTTTTTGTTAGCAACTGTAGATATTTTGTGTTGTGTTTTATGAATACACGTAGATTTGTGAAGTGAAAACTGTTTAATTCCGGAAAATTAATGTAATAAAACACATATTTTAGTATTTATATTGTTTTTCGTATTTCATGTATAAGGTTGACGAAAAATTAAAGACACCTACACTGTTAGAAGAAGCAACTTAAGCTTTAGAGTGCATATTTGAACGATCCCCGGCACAGCGTAATATTGAATCAAATGTTTTATAGGCAGTAGTGAATGAATCCAGCGTTCTGTTAATTGTGGCAAATGTGAAGAGTGAAAAAGGCTAACAGCACTTTGAAAAGTTAACTACAAGGACATTAATTCAGTAAAATAAACACATATTTTAAATTTTTATTGTTTTTTACAAAAATGTATTTCGTTTGTAAAAATAAGGTTGATTCGGATGGAGTTGCAGTTAAATGTGAAACTGGAAAGTCTATGAGCTGATAAAATGCTGTGTATGGCACTGATAGCAATTAGATGCAGCTGCAACCTTGTAACCTTCTAGTGCAAAGCGATGTCTTTTCAAGTTATTGTTCTAATATTATCGATCCCAAATCGCTCACAGCGTACATATTTGAATCAATTTATGAATTTTATTTTCTATAAATATCATACAAAAGCCACATTTACTTAAAAGTAACTTACCACATTTGTTCAAAGTTATGATTTAAAAAAAATTTCAAACTAGCTCAGCAAATTGAAGAGTGTATTTGAAAGGCTAAATCAGGTACTCGTTTTATAATATTAGTCTAACTTAAAGGACAATATAAAAATCAAGTTTCAAAATAATCAAATCATTCAAACTTGCAAACAAAAATTAAGAGGTTGTTAGGTGCCAAAAAGTGCCCCTATGCACGGTCACCTTTTCCGATGAAAAAATGCGCAAGGAGATTCTCAACAGCCAGAAAAGCAGTTATCATGTGTGAAACTGGGCAAATAGTCTATGTCGCTGATCTGGTTTATAAAATCAAAAATTTGTCAGTGAGTAGTTTACATTTGTATATGAAATGTTCATATGTTGTACACGCCCGGTCATATTGGATCCAATAGAAAATAACTAAATCCTGATTAACAGACGAAAATTCAAACAAATAAACTCAAGAAGTGAAGAGATAGTAGTAGGCAATACAGAAAATGGATTAAATGATGAAAATGTATCTCTTGTTGCCTTAGTTATGTCATATGAACATTTTGGATTTTTAGCTCATCGGAAATTGGAGCACCTGATATATAGTTTGCACAAACATACTTGAGTTGGATAAAACGGCACGTGAACTTTTAAAAGAATTAAAGAGTGATGGCCTCTAATCTTCGAGGGTTCGAGTCCCAATGGAACCTAAGCTGATCTTGTGAGAAAGTTTGCAAGTTAACTAACGCGAGACCGGATTTTTTTCCAGGGTACATTGTTTTCTCCGCCACCATTAAAAACTGGCCGCCGCCATATAACTGTAAAAGTTGTTGAACACCATTCAAACAAACAAATAAACAAACAAACAAACAAACAAATACAGTAAAACCTGTTCTAGCGACCACCTGTGTATAAAGACCATCTGCTCACAAAGACCGTTTTTTTTTGCTATCCCAATATTACCATTTGTGTACAAATCAACCTCTTTATTAAGACCACCTACCTATAAAGATTTTCTTGTGTCCCTAAGGAGGTCGTTACATACAACATACAAGTTTCACTGTAAACGGTGATGGCTTGGATTCTTCAAATATTGGTAACAATTCAATTTCTAATGTTCGACAAACAATTTGCTGATGCATATATGTTTCTCTACATCTTAGAATGTTTGCACATGACTCGGGTCATTTTGACTTTATTATGAATTCGTGAATATCTGAAGAGATTGTTGTTGGTAATAATTTATTCAAATCCATTATAAAAAAAAACAAAGCAAAAAAGCGACATATCTTTTAATAGAATTACAATTATTTCTATAGAAAATGTCCGTTTGAGTCCCTGAGGGTATACATAAACCCTGTACCTGGTATTTCGGTACCACCTGATTATTTTAAACTACAGTAGTATTTCCCTCAGATACCACCATTTAAATCCCAAACTCCTCAAAAGTAAAAATGAAGAAGTACCAATTGGTAATCGAAACTCAAGTCCATTTGAACACGACGAATTAGATGTGCAAATGATCTCAACATGAATAACTATTGGGAATCCTAAACGGGATAGTACCAGGTGTCCGGAAGGAGTCTTCGTCGCCTGCTGGTATGTCACACACATCGCAAATGTTCCATGGAAATCTTTCTAGTTCGATGAACGGGTCAAATCTGGTTGTGAAAAGGTCAAGTTCGGTGAAAAGCACGACTGGCGAAAGTGAGTCACTGTCTGCGGTCGTGCTCCAGAATACTATCTAATATTCCTGAGAGTGGGACTTCATAATAAGATCCCGTATCGATCATAAAACTTCTTAAACGACGATGTCAAGCGTTCGACAACGTAACTTTGTGTAAGTAGTTTATTGGCGAATAAAACATTCATAAGAAGAGCATTCCTTGGCATAATGTATAAGTTGTGAAATGAAAACGCCATAGGTAGGAGAAAATGGAATATTACTACTTAGAAACGGGAGGTTGTGATATGGAAATTGAAATAGTCGCGTTTGTCATGGCGCGAAGTGTGAAGTTGACCGTCCTTTCCCTCTACAGGAGTAAATCTAAGTAAGAAGCAGATGTTTTGCTGTCTGTTGTCTCATTGATCTCTAGCTCAACAGGATACAGAGGTAATTCTGAAATTCTGAATTATTTTTGGACAGAACGTCGCCGATATACCTGTACGTAAAATTGAACCGAGATGGTAACTGTTTGTTTCCTTTGGAGAGCAGAGACTGTATAAATTCAGCTCCATATGAATACAAGAAGATGTCAGCTAAGAGAGGTGCACAACTAGTACCCACGGGAATGCCGACAATTTGTTTGAACACTTTTCCCGCAAAAATCACGAAGATGTTGTCTACTAGAATCCCCAGTATCTTGATAATATCGTCTTCAGTGTACTTGTTATTGGAATTAGAGTGTCCCTTAACAAAATACGGTTCCTCATGACCTTACACTAAATATTTATATTTGCGATTTCCATTTTTGTATACAAAGGAGTTTTGTATATAAGATGTTAATCTGTTTTTGTATGGTTTAAAGTGAGATAAAGAGATATGATGATGCCAAACTCATTAACATTGTTAGATATTATTATTCCTTGGAAACTGACATTTATTTAATAGCTTTTTTACAAATATATTATAATAAAATGCAATTTCTCTCCAAATCAAAATAATAATAATAAAATATATCCATGAAATTGTGAAACAACCATAGCTGAAAGTAAAAGTAATATTTCTAATTTTATCACGTGAAATTTCTATCTCGAAATTTCGAAATATTTACCTAAAATTTCATGACGTTAATTCGAAATTTCGAAATATGAATTCAAAATGTTTAGATATCAACTCAGTTTTACAAAAGCGTTCAAACGATTACAAATGTTTTGATACGTTTCTTTGTAGTTATATACAAACATATAGAGTATGATCATGTTATATAGAGTCATATACAATCATATTCGATATGATAATGTCATATTAATTCATATACATATTAAGTATGAAAATGTCATATAAATTCATATACAGAAGTATTAATATGATGTCATTTTCAGTCATATACAATTATATTCAGTTTGATCATGTCATAATAAGTAATATACATATTCAGTATGAAAATGTCATATAAAGTCAAATGCAATCACATTAAAAAATGTCATATTGAAGTCATATACATATATATATTAGATATAATAATGTCATATTAAGTCATTTACTTATTCAGTATGATTATGTCATATAGTCATATACAAACATATTCTGTATGATAATGTCATATAAAATCATATACAAATATATTCAACATTCTAATGTCATATGTATAATCATATTCGGCAAAATAAAAAAAGACGGAAACTTCTTTTTAAAAGACCCCCACATTACATCGGTCCCACATCCCCGTGAGTCGATGTAAGTAAAGTTTTGTCCCTATGTCTGAAATACAATAAACACTAGAATCCACACCTAGAGATACACCAAACAAAATACCACCACAAAGTCTGACATATTAAGGTATCAGCACTGCATCCTTAACTAAGCTTTGAGCACTCGTACACATATTACTTTCATTATACAACCAAAACAAAGTTACATATATAAACCTACGCTTTACCACTTAACCGACCTTTAAGTGGGGTTAATGCACAAACATCTGTTTACCCCTTATAGGTTCTCAGACATTCAAATTTGACAACACCACATTAATCACATTGGCATTTTCTTTGGCTAAATGCATTTCTCTTCTATTTATTTGGCATTTCTCTTTAATTAAAGCTCGTATTCTGGCAGCCCATCTAGAAGTGTGACCTTTATTTTCCCCCAAAATTCTTTTGTCTTTGTCATAGTGTATTTACAGCTTGACATTTCTCCCAACACAAATAAGACCAAAATAATAGATAATAAAAACATAATGCCAAAGTTATAATGCTAATAAACACATCGTTGAGCCGGCTAGTTAGTCTGCAGAAGGCCCCTCCCACCCGGGAGACGAGGGCCGATCATCCTAGGAGGAGGAAGAACTGAAACCGACCAAGTCACACTAGGCGAACACGTTGTAACAAAATGGTTGCATGTGCAACACAAGAATAGCTCCAGCGTATGACAAAGGCTTTGGGGAATCACGCCACTTAAATGATCATGTATATTTAGCATGATAATGTCATATAATGTAATTTACAATGATATACAGCATTATGTCATACACAATGATATTTAGCATTATAATGTCATATAAAGTCATATACAATGATAATCACCATTATTATGTCATAGTAAGTCAGATACAACGATTTCAGCATTATAGTACCATATAAAACACATTCAGCATTATAATGTCATATACAATCGAATTCAGCATTATAATGTCATATACAAACATATTCAACATTAAAATGTTATATACAATCATATTCAACATCAAATTGTCGTATGCAATGATAATCAGCATTATTATGTCATATAAAGTCATATACAATGATTTAAAAATCATATATATTAAAAAGACATATAAATCACATTCAGCATTATAGTCATATACAATGATATTTAACAGTTTAATGTCATATACAATGATATTCAGCATTATAATGTCATATGCAATCATATAGTCATACAATGTCATTCAGCATCATAATGTCATTTAAAGTCATGTGCAATGATATTTAGCATTATAATTCATATTCACATTTTTTAATGTCATATACAATCATATTCAGCTTTTTTAATGTCTTATACTATGGTATTCAGCATTATAATGTTATATAAATCACATTCAGCATTATAGTCATATACAATGATATTTAACAGTTTAATGTCATATACAATGATATTCAACATTATAATGTCATACAATGACATTCAGCATCATCATGTCATATAAAGTCATGTGTAATGATATTTAGTATTATAATTCATATTCAAATTTGTAATGTCATATAAATCACATTCAGCATTACAATGTCATATAAATCACATTCAGTATTATAATGTTATATACAATCATATTCAACATCTAAATGTCATATACAATGATATTGATATTCAGCATTGTAATGTCCTTTATAATCATATACCATTATATATTCAGTATTATTATGTCAAATAAAGTCATATGCAATGATATTCAGCATTATAATGTTATATAAATCACATTCAATTATATAATGTTATATTTACAATCATACTCAATATTGAAATATCATATACAATGATATTCAGCATTATAATGTTATATAAATCATTTTCGGCATTCTAATGTCATCTACAATCATATTTAGCATGAAAATGTCATATACAATCATATTCAACACGAAAATGTCATATACAAGGACATTCAGCATTATAATGTCATATACAAACATATTCAGCATTATAATGTCATATACAATCATATTCAGCATTATAATGTCAGATAAATTCATATACTATCATTATTTTTCATTGATAGTATGATGTTGTCATAGATAGCTTTACACAATCACAATTAGTTATTTTTATGCAGTGAGAACAGATCTCTAATATAAAAATCTCAGATACCAAAGTATAAATCAATAGGATGTCCAGGACATAGATACAAATCCGGTAAAAATGGACAAACACGGACCTCTGGAAACCAAGAGGTGGGATCAGGTGCCATGGAGGAGTAAGCATCCCCTGTCGCACCCGCCGTGAGTCCACAGTCAAGTCCAATGAAACACGTGAGGAGTGTATCCTCGTCACAATTGGTACAGACGTCTCAACAACCGCCAACGAAAAGGCAACTCAACATTTCACTTAGTGAAACAGAGTAGTCGCAAACAAGACTATTATACCGACCATAAAATTTGCGGAACGTTGACATTAACGCGGTTTTCGATATCCCTGTGTCAAAAATTTGTCAGTGAGTAGTTTACCTCTGTATATGAAATCTTCATATGTTCTGCACGTCCTGGCATATCGGATCATTTGTGAAATATAAACTCCATATGCGGGTGACTGAGGGATATTACTACTTAAATGTGGAAAATTTACGATGAGAAAGCCGAAATCGTCGCGTTTATCGTATAGCTTAGTTGCTAATTTCCCGTCTGTGTTTATATTTAGTAAAATGTCTAAGTATGAAGCGTGTGTACTTGATTCTGTTGTATCTTTAATTTCTAGTTCGCTGGGATATATCGCAGTGACATATGTATGAAAATTGTCATTATTAATTGGCAAAACGTCGTCGATATATCTAAATGTCAAAGTAAAGGACACCGCTAACTTTTTCTTCTTTTGATTCAGCAGTTTCTGAATGAAGTCTACTTCGTATGAATAAAGGAACAGGTCGGTACCGATGTAAATAACAATAAAATTAGCTATAGTACAATATGAATTGTCTTGTTCCAAAATATTGAAAATAAATACTTTTTCATCTGCAAAATGTTTCCACCAGGGGAGTAATAATACATTTATGAAAATAGTTTCTCATTAAGCAGTCGAAATCGTGATACAATTGTTTTGACGTCGTACTTGTTAAACTCAAAATTAACATCGAAAATATCCATGACGATTTCAATCAATCAGTAAATTATAAAGAGTAATGCAACATAAATGGCCCTCTCGTAAGACACCCTACAATCCCTTAAATCCCAGATGAGATATTCCTGATCTGATTTGGAAGTGTTGTGAAAGAAATTGACCAGTTGAACGGGGTTATTAACACCGTGGCTATTCCCAGGGCAAATTTTCTACAGTAATTTTATCATAGCAAACGTTATTGATTTTTACATTGCAATTTCTGATACAAGCAAAATTTCATTTTAGTTTTGAAAGCAAGCAAGTAAGAGAGAGAGAGAGAGAGAGAGAGAGAGAGAGAGAGAGAGAGAGAGAGAGAGAGAGAGAGAGAGAGAGAGAGAGAGAGAGATTTCTTAATGCATAGAGAGATAATACTCTAATATAAGTATATTTTCTTAATGCATATATATATATATATATATATATATATATATATATATATATATATAATATATATATATATATATATCGGAGTTGTCTCCCTTTCGGATTTCTAGATCTAACAAGGCATAAAGATTTTCACCTATGATCAAAATGTGACGTTTTCATTGGATGATAAGATACTGCACTCATCACGAAACGAAAAAAAAAACGTATAAGATCTGGTTTCGTATTAAATATTTTTTTTTTCTTTTTTTCATATTGGTTATTAATGTAATGTTGATAATACTTAATATAAGTATATATAAGTAAATCAAATAGAAGCTATAACCATTCAATGATAATATTTTGACCATGAATAAAAATAAACAGAAACAAAACATAGTAATAGTTTTATTAGATGTTGTGGTTTGTATTTATTTAGATTTGACTCGAATTTAGTACGGGTACGACCGTCCGGTCAGTTATACTAGATTTGATTTAATTTGATTTGATTTTTTTACGCCATACTCAACAATCTTTCAGTCATATGATGGCGTCAAGTTTTTATTGGTGGAGGAGAAACCCCGGTTACCCGGGTAAAGACCACCGACCTTCCGCAAGAAAACTGGCAAACTTTCCCACTTATTTCGAAATGACCCTAGCGGGATTCGAACCAGAGGTAAGAGGCCTTGAGTTATACTAGATAACATGCCATTATTTTAATAATAAATATTGCGTATTACATTTCTGTATTATATATCTTTCCACTCTCAAAATCTTTTGAAATCAGAGTAAATTCATGGAAGGGAGATAACCGTGTTGATTCGTAATTATTATTTTGTTATAAATTTCAATCCACAAACCTGACCTGAGTCCAACCATTCTTATATTGGCGTGTTCGTAGAATTTTACTTTGTCCTTAACTGCAGTTAGCCCATTCACCCCAAAAGACGCATTTGGACTAGTCTAAAACAATGATTTACAGAAGACTCCATTGTTTTTCAGGGATGACGAGTTCATGCTGAGAGTCGCTCAAATTTCTTACTGTTTTTCTGACTTAGTTCTCTCTCAAATATCAATTCTAAATGGAGTTTATATTCAACTTCAAACTTAATGATTATGAATATATAAATACATAATATACCTATATCAGAATATATAGAATATAAAAATCTCAGATACCAAAGTATAAATCAATAGGATGTCCAGGACATAGATACAAATCCGGTAAAAATGGACAAACACGGACCTCTGGAAACCAAGAGATGGGATCAGGTGCCATGGAGGAGTAAGCATCCCCTGTCGACCGGTCACACCCGCCGTGACTAGATCATTATTGCATTGTAGAGGTATTGAAGACAAATTGTATTATAATGAATTCGAGTATTACAATAAAAATGAAGAAGTACTAATTAATATTCGAAACTCCAAATTGGATATAGCAATGGTCACAATATGAAGAACAATGCCGAATATCTCAAACGCGATTGGACCAGGTGTCCGGGAGGAGAAACGATGTAAACTAAATGCGCATTAGCAACATCGAAAGAGACAACCTTTCACTGAATAATACAAAACCATATTTGTATTAATAGACCTGTTGATGACAGCGAAATGACGTGTAATAATAAAACGTGAAACGTGACTACTAAATTCACATTTAGCAAAATGACCCTGAACTGCGAAAGACAATTATCTGTATGATAGAACAACACCCACGACAAATAAGACATCATACCCCGGAGACACAGAAGGATCGTGTACTTAAGTCAAAATCATAATTGTGTTTAAGTTCTTGATTGTCATTTATACCGATATTTTGTGTTTTTTCTAGTTTATTTACATTAATCTACATAATTTGAATTTGCAAACCTCGTATTATCTATATTGAGTAGAATGTTTGGTTGTAATTGTTGATTCGTGTATGTTCTGTCGAGATTATAATCCTCACTTGTTTTCAATTTAATTTGAGCATGTACTCGCGGTGGATGTAACGGATCTAAAGGTGATTCCTTCTCCTCCAAGGAACGTGATCCCACTCCTGGATCTTTCAGAGGACCGTGTTAGTTTAATGTCCACCAAGTGTGCATACAGTCTCTTCGGACCTCTGACACTTCGGTATTTATGATTTTATATTTAGATTTTTAAAAAATACATTTTCATCGTATCATCCAGGGTCCAGGCATTTTCCATGTGTCCTGTGTCTGGATGAATCATGTGTTTGGATGTGTCCTAGGTCTTGATCTGTCCTTTGTCTTGATGTGTCATGTGTATGGATGTGTCCTTTGTATGGATATGTCCTGTGTCTCAATGAGTCATGTGTCTGAATGTGCCATGTGTCTGGATGTGTCATGTTTCTGGATGTGTCATGTGACTGATGAGTCCTGTGTCTGGATGTGTCCTGTGTCCGGATGTGACACATGTTTGAGTGTTTAATGTGTCTGGATATATCATGTATCTAGATTTGTCATGTGTCCGGATGTGTCCTGTGTCTGGATGTGACACGTGTCTTAATGTGTCATGTGTCTGGATATGTCATGCATCTGGATGTGTCATATGTTTGAATGTGCCATGTGTCCGGATGTGTTGAAATGTTGAAATCAAATACGCATTTGAAATATAAAGAATAAAATTATCGAGTATTTTTCAATATGTCTGGACAAAAACGTCTCTGTTGACGTACGTATTATGGTTAATATAGCAGACTATGTCTTATCGTATTATGTTTTCAGGTTAGAAAAATAATACAATTAATATCTATATAACAAAACTGTCCCAAAGTATACATCTTGATTTGTCCATTTATCAAAATCGACTTTCATAGTGTGACAAGGATAATTCTTGTCCTTACAACTCTAAGATTTAGATGCATACCACAAGTAGATGTTGGTATTTTCGGATACAAAAATAACATCTACCAAAGTATCAATCTTCAGGAGGTTCAGTAGTCGATATACTAATTTGGTTAACAGAAGTGGGACCAGGTACCATGGAGGAGTAAACATCCCCTGTTGACCAGTCACATCAGAAGTTTACATATGGAACTCATAAAGTGTCCATTACGTTTTAGCTCTGGACCGGAAGTTTCGATTTGGAACTCACAAAGTGTCTAATACGTTTTAGCTCTGGACCAGAAGTTTAGATTTGGAACTCACAAAGTGTCTAATACGTTTTAGCTCTGGACCGGAAGTTTACATACGGAATTCACAAAGTGCTTTGAAACATAAAGTTTATCACTTCCGGTGATTGTTGGTTTCGATCCCCACTGGAACCTAAGTTGATGTTTGTGAGAAAGTTTGCCAGTTTACTCGCGGAAGGCCTGTGGTACATTGTAACCGGGATTTCTCCTCCAGCATTAAAACTGACCGCCACCATATAACTGATAAAAATGGTTGCGTGTGGCACCAAACACTATTCAAAATTCAGATAGTTGAACTATAAAGTCTCGTGTCTCTCTGATATTTTCTATTGCAATTGCGTGATCACATATTTAACTGTAGTCGATTCTCAGTCATCTTATGTACTGAAATCGAACAAAGTTTCATGTCATTGTTCGGATGATGCCGCCCTCCTCTGCTGATTAAGGTTACTGTTTGATTTAGTCAAATGGCCAACAGGTCCAGTAGATCTATAAAAATCGTTGACAAGAAATGACGGATCGTTAGGGATAGGTCTGATTCATTTAATGTACCCGAATCTTTAGTTCAGATCTGAACTGTATTGAATTGTATTGAATACATGGAAATCAAAATGTCGGTCACATTGGTGATAACATTTATTTGAATGCTATAATAACAAAGGACAGATCACGAGACTAGTCATTCAAAATAAATGGCATTCCAGTCTTTTATTTTTATTCAATTATTTGTCCATTATTTGGTTTAAAACGTTTTAAGATTTGTAAATTCCATTGACAACATGGACACATATATTTTATACAGTTATATGTTATTCTATAAACATCGATATATTTACACACTATCAGTAACATTATAAAAAAGAGTAATTTATTAAGCTATCTGGCACGATATAATAATAAACCTTGTTTGATCTTCATTTACTTTACTACAAACCGGCCTCATCGTTTATACTGGTTTTAGTCACGTTATTCTGATTCAACAAGGTTCGCGATGAGTGTGTTCGAAGTAATCAAATCAAGCAAATGTTTAAACAAGTGTTTGATGTTCATTCTCATGAGTAACAGATAGGTCTCTAGGATCTTTTACTCGGCATCATCTAATCCGAAAAATGAAATTAAGTTTGCATATTCAATAACTAGTCATGATACATCGATGACATACCATCGGCATAAAATTATCATACAGTTTAAACTATGAAACATAAGTTTGCAGCCATCGTCTCGTCTGCCAAGTGCTGCCCTAATTTAGATGGTAAACAATTCCCAACATATTAAGATTGTGTATAATGCTTCAATTCAATTTCAATATTTGAGTTGAGGGTGTAAAATCTATGCGGTATTCAAACGATACAAAGTGCATTATTTGTTAAGTATTAAAGCGATGTATCTCTTTAAATGACGAATTTATATGAATTGACAGAATGTTTATGTAATCACAACTTGTCAGTTTTGAAGACCGGAAGTTACGTCTGCATGTCAATATCCCACATGATGACGAAAACCATAACAATGTACACATCTTACTTCGTTTCGATCAATTCTATATCATTAATGGTTTCATGTCTGGTTTACATATTGACATAATATCTGACTAAAACATCTCAGTACAGGAGACACAAAACAATAAAAAATCATTAATGGACGATTAAATGTTTTGTGAATGATGTATTTCAATTGTTTATAGATATTTGCTTGCCTACACAAGGCTTCAGCACGTGAGAGTACATCTATAAACGATAAGTATGATGCGTTACAAGGTAGACGTTCCGCAGTAAAATGACCTCGTGTAGACTTAACACTGTCATACTTTAAATATGATATGGTATTATTTTGAAATGTAATTTGTTGTTGTTTGAAGTGGTAGGTTACTGAGTATTTTACGCTTCTATATTGATTAAAAAGACAATAAGTATGTGTATTTATTGACGTCGTGAGGTATGAAATTACGCATTTTGCTCAGTAAAATTTTACTAACACGAAAGAATTATGTAGAACATTTTTGGAAATATCCACTTAAAAAGTAAGGATAACCAATAAACAATACAATTTATTACTTTGATTTAGATTGAAATGTCAATTACGAAACGATCTGATATAGTTTTGAACTATTGACAAATTGACAAATAAATTAAATACCACGTGCAATAATTCATAATTATAACTTTATTTATTTTATTTTTATTTCCGTGCTGTTTGGAACAATTTTGTGGTCCCTTTTCCATAAAAACACCAAACTCCCTTCTAACAAATCGAAGTCGAAATTTATTTGTATTCGAGATCGCCCCATACTCCCATACTATTCGTACACGTGTTATCTGTTCAAGCCGTATAGGAAAGAGGATGCTCTTATAAAGACTCAGAACCTTGCTTTGATAAATACAGGTAACACGTGCATGATTGATTTTGAAATTTAGAGTGATTCTTATAAACTAATTAAGATATTAAAATTTCCGGAAGTGACGGGGCAGCTTGAAATTGAGGCTTGTGAAGTCACAACGGGTAAATGACAACGATTAATGATGTGGTGTATATGATTTCCATTTTAATTTCCAAGGAGTTGTCTTTGGAATCTGTTAATATCATTTTAGGTTTTTGTATTACATTCTTTTTGTTTGTTTGTTTATTGTTGTTTAACGTCCCACTCAAGAATCTTTTACTCACATGGTGACGTCACCAAATGCCGGTAAACAGCTTCAAAGTTTGGCCTATGCTCGGTACTTACAGCCATTGAGCAGTGAGGGTTCTTTAACGTGCCAACACCTACTGTGACACGGGACCTCGGTTTTTACTGTCTCATCCGAAGGACAGGAAACCGACCTGCCACCTGCTGGACTCAAACTCACGACCTCACGATCAAGAGATGAGCGCGCTACCTACTTTGTCTTACATTCAATACGAAAATATATTTCACTACTACTTGCTTTATATATACATGTGTACATATCTTTCACATTCCGCAGTTTCAGAATATATTCTGATTACTTTCTTCTCAATAATTCAAAAGTTTTGAATCATCATTTTTACATGATTTTCAAACAGCCATACATAAACTCATTATACCATCTGCAATTACCTGTTATACAGTGGTCGAAATTCCAACGCTTTGAACTTATCTAGATGATAATGTGTGTGTATATGTGTGTATGCGTGTGTGTGTGTGTGTGTGTGTGTGTGTGTGTGTGTGTGTGTGTGTGTGTGTGTGTGTGTGTGTGTGTGTGATGTATTACAGTACCTACTTATGTTGAAATTTGATGGAAACTCTGTGGTTATTCGTGTTATTTTCATATGTTAAACATTTAACCAATATTGATTGCTTTATTTTCGTGTCAAATAGACATTCTAAGAATATATAAAATTAGAATTTCTTTATACATGTAATTACCACCAAAAAGTGAATAACAAATAACAAAAACAAAGATGTGAAATTAACATTCATTGATGATGACTTTCTATTTATAGAACACAATATCTATTTTAAGTACCAGTTATCACATGATCCAACAATTTGCATTCCCATGCATATATACCTGCGGGATACGCAATAATTGTTGTATATTATTAAATAAAATCAGCAATGATACAAAGAATAATGATAAATAAACAGCACTGACATTGATTGGTCGTTTTTATTTCTAATATATTGGTTATCTAAATATTAACCTGAATTTGCCTCTTCAGTACTTCTTTGACAGATTATTTTTCATGTTACTTTCTTCAGTGTCTTAGGGTTATAATTATGGTGCCTTTTCAGAATTGTCGAATGTCAGGTCAAACATTGTTGGGTCGCTTAAACCGATGATTTTGGTAAATACGCGATTAGACAAATATAGATGTAACGACTCAAACGAACGATACAAATAACACAAAAGTATATATATAAGTCGATTCCACTTAATTGCATACCTAATAATTGCATATTCCTGTTAATTGCATAAGAATTCAAAACACATAGCCCTTTAATAACTCTTACATGTCAAATATTCCTTTTAATTGCATAGGTTAGACCAAGAATTCCTGTTAATTGCAAAAAATGTTAAATGAGGGAAATTGTACTGATTACGGTAAAAATGTATGTGTGGACAAACTATTTACATAGAAATTAGAACATACCAAACTTAGTTTCATGAAAATTTTGCTTTTATTTCATTGTTTTACCCAAATACTAAATGAGATTCCATTACTTGTGCACCTGTTTATAATAGGATGTTTATAATAGTATCATATTTAACGGAAAGGAATGATAAAACATATAAAATCATTATTCACTAATTTACTTTATTCCTGTTATTTGCATAATTTTCTCCGACATTTTGGATATGCAATTAAGAGGAATCTAATGTATATATATATATATATATATATATATATATATATATATATATATATATATATATATATATATATATATATATATATATATATATATATATATATATATATATATATTAAGGGATAAGGGGCGAATTGAATATAAAAGCGAACAGTTCAAACTAAGTAAGTAATACATATATATATATATCTAAGGGAGATAATGTCGAAATATTGATTGGAGCGATAATGTATATATATATATGAAAGACCACCGTTTGAATTTTTAAGCAATGCAGTTATGGTTAAAAAAAAAAATATTATTTCATAAAATTTTAGAACAGAAATAAAATTGTATATTTATGATATTATCAAAATATTTGTTAATAATATCCTGTATTTTCATTTCAAAATTGTATATTATTTTCCCGTATTTACCAAAAACATTTGATTTCAATTGACTTTATTGGCTGAAATAAATGCGCAGTAATGAAACTCATTTTGTTTTTCCATTCCATCGACAAAGGATCGGGAATATAAAACACGTTTCTTTTCATGAGATATTATATGGGATAGGACTTCCATGCAATTCATGTCAAATTGAACACATCGATAAATAGATATGATCTCACTGGATGTATATTTTCATTTTATTTTGTTTAAATACAATTACTTCAAATCCACCTGTAACAATAAAAAGTTTGAACATAAACAATATTAGTAAGTAACATTTTGCTCATTTCCCAAGAAATCAACATTTAATCTTGGTGGCTTTTAATCATTGATGGAAACTATATTAGTAATATTTCCTGTGGGAAAAATCCAAAATGCAATTTCTGAAATATGTTTAATAATTTTAAAGTATAATGAATCTATGATTTAAAGTTAGCATTTATCACCATTATTATTACTCATGCTAACGCACGAAAGCTTGGGCCAATGCACTTGAAGGGGAGCAAATTTTATTAAGGCTAAAGGTTGGTATTACTTGTTACACTATACATATATTGTTTTCTGACGTAATTGTGGGGTGGATTACTGACATCTCAGTTACAGGAAACACCAAAGTACGTCCTCCGAGCTAACCAATATCCAATACCTTTGCTTTGCCGACAGCCGTTGATTAAAACTCATTTGTTATCCACTCCCGTATCCGAGTCGCGTGTGTATTTTGTGCTGGAGTTGCAACGGGGGCGTCCATATCATACTAAACCTAGCGTTCTATCAAACGGATAAGCTAATCAACCGTCACTTCTTTACTTGAATTACTAAGGATTTTTGTCACATTCCATGGTTACTGTTAAATCTAGTCAAACTTACATTGAAGAAGCTAGTCAATACCGAGACAGTACGATCATCAAACAAGACAAGGTGAAAACGTTACTTAAATATTATTGGAAATAATACCATTCGTTACTATTAATCTGACACTAATAGGAGATGCAACAACCCTGTGTATTGTGGCTATCAGCTACCCTTCTAGTTTACCTGTCTATATACATAATACCAGCAAGTTCAGGTAAGCTTATATATCATTTATGAACTAATATATATATATATATATATATATATATATATATATATATATATATATATATATATATATATATATATATATATAATGCATTTTGAACGTATTTTCGTTTCATATTTGCTATCAGCTACCCTTCTAGTTTTACCTGTCTATATACATAATACCAGTAAATTCAGGTAGCTTATATCATTTATGAGCTAATTATTATATATATATATATATATATATAATATATATATATATATATATATATATATATATATATATATATATATATATATATATATATATATATATATATATTGCATTTTGAACGTATTTTGGTTTGATATTTGCAATCATACATTCATGTCAGGTACATTAGCAGAGTCATGGTAAATATATATTTCAAGTAGTTTTATTCCTCTGTCAATATCAAATGCATTAAAGTTTGTTTGTAAATTGAGAAAAAGGGAAACTGATAGTCAGTCGGAAAAAGTTCGATCACGATTAACGGTAAAACACGTAATCAGTTTCACATTAAATGAATTATCCAACGCATATATATGTCGATACAATTGTTAAAACGTAACAATATGAAACTGACAATGAATAACAAATCTGATTTATTCATTTTTTATCCAGCTTTTCAGTTATTCAAAATATTCGTTTGAAAGCTATTTAAGAATTTATTCAAACCAAGACATGAAATTAATTAAAATTAAGACCATAAATTTAAGCAAATAAATTTTAGTTTTATCAATTCATTATATACTTTGGAGGTGCAGTAAAAGTCTTGTTATACTACTACTATTTGTTTAGCTAAAATGTGGCATTATAAAGGGGTTTGGCAATTGAATGAAGGAATTATTAAATGAAATAATAGAGGAATTTGTAAAAATGGGCTCTCAAAAAAAAGTGGTTTAAATCAAGGTGGAAAATGAAACAAAAGGGCATTATTTAGGGGTTTTACTGTAGTAAATAGGTAATTTTTTAATTGTTGAACGTATGTAAGATTTTAATTATGTTTAATTATGTAACGTATGTGGTTTTAATATCATCTTCACTAGTTGAACTTACGTTAGATTTATAATATGTTTCCTATCATACTCATTACAAACCATTCACCATGTGCCTTTTCATAAAATATAAATATCCTTACATAATCAAATATTAATTGCTTGGCTGTGTAGAAGCAATAAACATTGTGCTATATATCATGTAATGTTGATTTGGTAATAATGCAGAGGGAATCTATCACTCTGATGACCACTAGGGGTTGCTGACTTCGGACAATGGTCTGACTCCTGTATATAGTCTCATTTCATTATCTTACAAACTCTGTCATGAAGCATTTTCGCTAATAAGATCAGTGATAGCCCATCCTTTATAATACCAATTTCTTGGCTCTATTTTCACTTCATCAATATATCAAAATATCGCAAAACATTGAACATTTTTTCTCGCTAGTTTTCAACATCTAGACGTAACCTTTGTAATCAGGTTGAGGAAATATTTGTCTTGACAGGGATGATTCATATTCTGGAAAAAAAAGATAAATCAAAACGTTAAATTGATATTGAGACTGAAGAATTGTACCAATTTTGATGTGAAATATGATTTTTCTGCATTCAATATATGTACTGTTATCAGCATTTGGCGATATCATGCCTAATTTGATAAATATAGAGTCCGAGGATTTCTGGTTAAAATTACGTCATCACGCCATGATGTCACTCAAACTACGATGATTGTCTGGAATGTTTCTTCATGAGTCTAGGTACAGGAACACAAAGATATATATATATCCTTCAAGAGATATGATCTGCTGTCAATGTCTTGAAACAACAACAACAACAACAACAACAACAATACTGATAATAATAATAATAATAATAATAATAATAATAATAATAATAATAATAACAATAACAATAATAATAATAATAATAAGAATAAGAGATGATGATGATGATGATGACGACCACCACGATCAGACGATAATGATGATGATGATGATGATGATGGTGGTGGTGGTGGTGAACTGTTGGCAAATGTGCTAAAAGACTGCTTAATGGAAATATCAAAACTGTTTAAGAACAGTATCTATAGAACTTCTCTCCTAGGAAAGAAAACATTACATATATAAAAAGAAGTAATCGCTATGTGCAGGTTGTATTTAACACTGGAGCTATGTTTCTCAGGCAAACGCAATACCACCACCGTAAAGTCGGCATCGCGCACAAACCTTACTCCTATTTTCCCTGTACTCTCACTTAACAATCACTGTCATTACAGAGAGCAATATCTTGAATTAATCAATAACAACAGCGATATAAATAATATACTTCATAGTCAAAGATGATGCTTCACATTTTATTTTAGACGTTATTTTAGACTGCAAAATAATTGGAGATTGACGAGTATTACTTTGAACTCAAAACTTTCCCTGTGGATATCACATTAAGAGTTCCTAAAGGGGACATACATCAGTAAATATTGGTATACTAGCGCATCTCTGATGATGAAGGCCATCAGACCGATACGAAATGTACAAAATGTTTTTGTTAGATAGACAAACAGACAGACAGACAATAGATAAATAGATAGATAGATAGATAGAAATATAGACAGACAGACAGACATATAGATGAATGACAAAGATTCTGACTATATAGTCAATATGCATGTCTTGCTCTATGAAGTATATTAACTGGGAGATTATTTGGAATATACATTTTGCTAAATATAAAATAAATTACATGGGTTTCATTTATCATCAATAAGATCACTCTGATGTCATTTGATACATTTCTCTGCTACACTATATTACTGTGATATACTTGACAGTATAACAAAAATGTCTTATAAAGGGGCCTCCGTGTCTCAGTGGTTAGAGCATCACGCTTTGAACAATGGAGTCTGTCACTTTTGGTAAGCGTAAGTTACGAGTCCGCTGGAACCTAAACTGTTTTTTATTTGTGAGAAAGTTTGCCAGTTCACTTGCCGGGGGTTAATGATCCCTTCCTGGATACATTATAACCAGGTTCTCTCCTTCCACCATTACAAATTTCCGCCACAGTTTAAATGGTTAAGTGTTGAGTATGACGTAAAACACCACCAAGGCACAAACACCCAACCAAATATCTTATAACTTATTTATCCATATCAATGATTTTGTTTCGGCATCTGTGTATCAGTGCTTTTTGTTTTTTAATATATTGTAGAAGTTTCAAATAGTTCTACGGAAAATACTTATTTAAATAAACTCAAAAGAGCTGTCATATTTAATCTTCCACGCGACGGATTGGCTAATTTGACCCGTTCATCGTACTAGAAAGGTTTGCATGGAACATTTGCGACGGGTGTGGCATGAAAGCTGACTTCTTCCGGACACTTGGTCCTATCCTGTTTGGGATTCGCAATTGACCTTCATGTTGAGACCATTGCTCATCTAATTCGTCGTGTTTTAAAGGACTTGAGCTTCGATTAGTAATTGGTAGTTTTCCATTTTTACTTCTAACTAGATATGAACATAAATGCCAAAGTATTGGCGGACAATATGCAATAGCAATAAATAACGAACAAACACGGACTTTCCGTAAATGTAATTTCCATTCATATATGAAATGTTCGCACCTGAGCAGGCTCATTATCTCAAATATTTGACATAAATAAATAACACGAAAAAGTGATAAAATGATATAGCCTGTGACATGTAAAATGTTAATGAAGTCAATTCATCACGTTTGTCGTGCAGTTTTCAACTTGTAAACGATCAATCTTATGACTATCAATTTCTATTAATCGACTTTAATTTTTTATTGTTTAATTGGAAATCAAACTGAACTACAAATGGAACATGTATACTATACTTATTTATTTCTGGTGAGCGCAGGTTCGAGCCCCGCTGAAACCTAAGCTGATTTTTGTGAGAAGGTTTGCCTGTTTACTTGCCGAAGAACGGTCATCTCTTTCCGGGTACATTGAAACCGGGTTCTCTCCTCTACCATTAAAACTGACTGCCACCATATAACTGAAAAATTGTGGTGTGGGGCGTAAAACACTAAGCCAAATCCAAATGAAAACTTTAAATACATGTGTTCATATTAATATTAGAATAATGAAAATGTCAGTCCTCTACATACATGCCAACGTCATTACAGCAAATCAATTTAAATCAAATCATTCTAAAAACTGAAATAAAAAACAAATGAATACTAAGAAAACTGGAGAGTCCAGGAGTTTCCCAGTAAACAGAAACAATGTTGGCTAAAAAAACAACAAATTCCATATTCCTCATGATGTATTGAACTTAAAATACCAAGAGTTTGCCAGTAAACAGGGACAATGTGGGCTACAAAAACAACAAATCCCATGGAATTGTGCTCATTAAGTATTGAACATAAAATAATTATACTGATGATTTTACTTATGGACGGCAGGTGGTATCTTCCCGGGTATATTGTAACCGGGTTTTTCTCCTCCTTAACTAAAACCTGGCCGCCATCATATAACAGAAAAATTGTTGAATCTGGCGTACAACTAAAATCAAATTCAAAATGTGTGACATATTATAATTGAAACTCTAAACAAACATTTCTAGACGACAAACTTAAGTGACTCTGAATCAAACTTACATTATAATTCTGTCGCTTTGATATAATATGTCTTAATGGTTCTTAACACAACTGCAATTTGTAAAATAAAGCGAACACGATGCATGGATAAGTACGAAGTAAGCACTAAAGATAGATACGGCCATCTGACATTTTAACCGAACACTCCCTGCTTCTTAGATAATTTGATTAAAAAGTTCAGTCTTCAAATTAAGAAAGATCTCCAGAACATCAGAAAAGGACAAACAATGTCTGCGAATATAGTAAAATTTTATTGATCATACATACGCTAGTGTAACAAAATGAAAAACAAGTGTTATCTGATGGTGAACATCACTTCACTTCTTATCTGAGCAATAACGGTTCAAAGACAGTTTCCATAATGTAAAATACGTGTTTCGTTCATTTTCATTACAATATAAATACATTTGGAGTAGCCATTCTTTGTTTTTATAAAATGGTTTGACCACGCAACTACTTGTAACAATGCTGAAAATAAATAAAATAAATCAGTTTCTTGATGCTATTTCAGTGTTATTTATAAAATGTTATATCTTACATATATATATGTTTCTTTTACCTCAACAAACATCGTTCAAGATTTTTAAATTTTTTTAATTACTCCTCTGTTTAAGACGTACAGGGATGTGAAGTCTATGCCACTTTGAGCATTTCTTATATAAAGGATACCTAGCTTAGGAGATCACATCACATTTCAGATCACAAGTTTTCTGTCTCTTGATAAATGTCTAATAAATACAGAACCTCATTTAAGAGCCCATCTGGCTAATCATAACACTTTCAGTTAGTCAGTTAGGAGGTCTTATTACCAAGGTTCTACTGTAACACCACTAATAAATATACTTTAAGTCACTCAGTTAGGAGGTCTTATTTCCGAGGTTCTACTGCAACACCCCACTAACCATAACACTTTGAGTCAGTCAGTTAGGAGGTCTTATTACCAAGGTTCTACTGTAACACCACTAATAAATATACTTTAAGTCACTCAGTTAGGAGGTCTTATTTCCGATGTTCTACTGTAACACCTCACCAACCATAACACTTTGAGTCAGTCAGTTAGGAGGCCTCATTACTGAGGTTCTACTGTAACACCTCACTAACCATAACACTTTGAGTCAGTCAGGTAGGAGGTCTAATTACCGAGGTTTTACTCTAACACCTCATTAATCATAACACTTTGAGTCAATCAGGTAGGAGGTCTTATTACCGAGGTTCTACTGTAATACCCCACTAATCATAACACTTTGAGTCAGTCAGGTAGGAGGTCTTATTACCGAGGTTCTACTGTAACAACTCACTAAACTTTGAGTCAGTCAGCCAGGTTAGGTCTCAATAGGGAGGTCCCACTGTATATATAATAAACATAATACCAAAGTTACAGGTTAGCAAAATAAAAAAAAAATAAAAAACAAGAAAAAAACAAAGCACACACATACTCAAGATTATAAACTATATAAAACCAATACGTGAAAAATGTCGAATTACGTGGCATTTTAGTTATTTATAATGTTTATTTGCTAGTATATAAGAGTATATTCGTCTCATAATAATATAGCCAAAAATACAAAAATTAAATGAAAATATTTTGACATAAAGGTCTGAGAAAGAGAACTCTTAACTCATCAACCCCTGAGGTCACATTTAGACTTATCCAAATCAATAGATAGCATGGTCTACTGTCGTAATATAGGGGTGCACAAGTAAATATTGCATGCTAAATTTTCATAGTATTTAGAGTCAAAATCATACACACCCAATTCTGACAGTAGACTTTATCATTCTTTCAAACGGGCGAGTTAAAATGTGTCTAGAGGGGTCAATGAGTTAAGTAATGGACAAAAATCATCACAGCCTAAACAAAATTTTTCACTCAAAGAACCAAAGCGCAGTTTCTCAATATATGTTTGTTCCAGTCTAGAGATATACGTCATACCACCTTACACGAAGTTTTTATATTTGTTTTATGATGAAATAACAGCAATTTAACTGCGGTCATGAAACAAGTTAGCTAAATCTAATATAATGTTCCAATGAGAAAACATATTTTACTCGATCAGCAAAGCAAACAGAATGGCTATATATGACTCTAAACAATCTATAATGGAAACCGGATATGTGACCAGAACCGATTTTTATATTTATAATGTACTAAAACATGCTCTGGTAGAATATTCACAGCATTTTATCATTTTCTTAGTATAGATTCTGATGTTATAGAACTTCGAAATATAAGGTTATGTTTTGTGATCTGTTTATATACACATTGTAATAATGCGCAAGACTTATTTTATCAAATGAACTGTAATGTGGGTGGCTGTTTATTCTTACATCACGCCATAGATACAAAATTACGCAAATCAGTGGGTAAAGTTCGCCCGTGTCTGAAAGTTTATAACGTTGAAATAAAACATTCTCATAAAGAAGTAAGGTAAATGATATAATTTATCAATTTGCTTTTAAGTAAAGAACAGGATTATTTTAAAAGTCCATTTTTCTCAAATAAAATAAACAGATCGGGTTCGCGGTGAAGTGGTTGTTTTCGCAAGTTCTGGTAATGGGTTTAAATTAATCAATGAATACTTCCTGGATCGAATCTCTAACTTAGTTTTCAAATTCTTATGTTGTTTGATTAAATCATGAATGAATATATATTTTGCTTCCGATTGTGTAGTGCAGTGAGGGTTATTTCACGCCATTTAAGTCTCATCCAAAAGATATGTTACATTCACTTCGTAGGCCGAGCGCTTGGTGTATGAACATTCACTACCAATCGTTAAAAGATGTGTTTGGTATGACATGTACTTCGAAACAAACCCAGGACCTTCCGCTTGCGTTTAAGAAACTAATGTTGAATTATGATAAAAAGTAAAACAATTCAATAGGAAAAAAATATTCTTGTAAGTAATACTGCATATCATTTATATTTATTCTTTACGTTTGGGGTGGGTAGGGCGGAGGGGGCGACAATTCTTTAACACTGGGACTTACCATACTTTAGTTGACTCATAAAAATGACTCATTTACATTTGATGACATTCATTGACGATATTTTTCTCTGATACATATCATATATAATATTTGATCTATATCTAAAATTTGTCATTCTAGAGTCAGAGCTCTGAAAATGAAAGTTTTGATACGAAAATTCAAACAAAATCTAGATTATCAATGTGTTACAAGAAGTCTCGTATATAATTTGTTTATGAGTTTTAAAATTGCCTTCCACGACTTTTTTCCAGAGGTTCTTTTTGGGGAATTTTTTTCCCAATTTGATCACTCTTCAAAAAGTCAAGTAAAATCTCGTTATATCGAAAAGAAAATCTTATGTCAAATCAAGACCTTTGAATTATATTATATATACATAGCAAGTAGATCCGTTGTTCTTATTAGCAGATCAGCGATAACTCACAACGCAACAAAGCTTGGTATGAATTATGTCTAAATGGCTGGCTTGAGGGTACGCACACCAGTATTCTAAAAATTTATCGGCATATTAGTGCCAATTATAGAAAAGAACATCATTAAGCGTGGTATTTTACAACACAATTCTAGGCTTTTAGGGATCAGGCAAATAATACAATAATCATAGACTAGAAATTCAATGTTTTGACAATGTCAGCCACAGAAGTAGTGTCTCCGGTACTTCTCATGAAAGTAAATAACATGATCTCCAAATTAGATTTCTGAAACTGGCTGTTGTAAAATCTCTATTTCTATAACCAACTGTTGGCACTGATAAAATTGATATTGGTCTATAATGGTTAAACTGATATGTTTACACTGTAATTGTAGTGTTGTGACGTCACATCATTGAATTCGCTTCCAAAAATTTATCCGGATAGACAGACGGGTCGAAGCCATCAGCAAGGTGATAGGGGAATAAAATCACTCTATGAATGAAAAATGACATGGATCAAGTTTTGTAAAAAGTAATGTTCTCGCAAAACATGACGTAAAATATTAATCACCTGTATTCTATTTAATTTAATAGGAAATATAATCAATTTCCATGTGCTCTTGTATACCAGGTTTCCGTCCGTCTATTCTGTATTTCCCCACTGTGCCCGATCGTATTGTTCTACTATAGTCTGTTATGTTCATTAGTCAAACATTGTAACACAAACAAGGCGATTTATGAGTTTAACAATAGAGTCCCCAAAACCCATAGCAACAGAACTGTCTTTGTTTAAGGCATTATCAAACATCTAACCACCACCGTAAGTTCTTGAATACACAAATAACATGTTTACAGAGCATCCTATTTATCAAAATGTCTTATATTTCGCTTTGAAAGCTACCTCAATTGTCATGTTGTTTACTCTTGGTAGCCCGCATAATTCCAAATGTAAATAACTAAATGCATGCTTTCTTCCCATGTCTCGTTCCGACTGTATACAACGTTTAACAGAAATCTTTGGAGACAGATTGTATAACATCACTTTATATGTTATTACTGTTGACTACCTACGTGATACATGTTAAATAAACGCCCGTCCCTTAAAACTTTAAAGTCGATGGAACAAACACATTGATCATTTAAAGTGCATGTTATTTACCTTTCCCCTTAATTTCCCATAATTTAAGTTTTACTGATTTCATTGCATAACAGTAATATTCAATTGGTCAGAGCAATTATACATGCTGTATTTTATATCGAAGTATGTTGGACGATATTAGTTTTTACAATATAAAAGTCATGATAGCAATCTGTCACATGCTACTTTTCTTTCCATGGACAATGTATATCTTCACGTTCAGTAACGGTTGTTAAATTGTCCATGCCGATCGTGATCCGGATTTATGAATTCCTCACATAGATTGTGTACTAGGGGAGGGGTGTGATCGGTCAAAAGGGATGATTACTCCTCAATAACACCTGACTCAAATCTGGATTTTCATTGGTCCGTGCTTGTCCGGTGTTTACCTGATTTAAATATTGTTCCTGAACTTTCTAACGATTAATACCTTGGTATCCGCGATATTATATCAATATGTTCTAAGTGATTCTTCTAAGAATTTCATGAAAAACTGTATTTATATTGTTTATAAAATGTTTCTATTTATTAAAATATTCTCCATGTCTCCATTCATTGCATTGTTTAATTAGTCGTATCCCCAAATAAGACCTACAGGGTAACACAAAAAAGAGCTTAAATGTCTTAGACTCTTTATGAGTTCCCTTGAATCTTTATAGAACTTACACAGCAAAAATGTATAATATTATATCTAAATTCTAAATAATGAGATTCGAATATCAAATAAACCACCTTAAACGTGATCAATTTCACCTTAACTTAATCATCCCTAAAAACACATTTGGACTGGCCTAAACCATTGAATTACAGAACAGTCCATTGTTTTTCAGGGATTAATGTGTTAATGGATCAGCAAAGTTAAGGGTACAAGAGTAGAGTATACTGTATATCTGATTGGTATCTTGATGTGACGTCATGTTACGAATGAAGATAAATCTTTGTGAGATGTAATAAGAGGAACCTTTATCATGACTGATATTAAACACAATCTAGAAAAAAACGAGTCAGTGGGAGACTGTTGCGAGAAATGTAAATATTATATTGGTTATTTTATTGTTTGAAGTTGATGTTATTCGTCAAGAAATTTCCAAAACATAAGTTTATGCAATTGATAGATAAATAAATACATGTAGATAAATTAATGCAAGTTTGATCCCACAAACAACACTGAGTGAAATAACAACTTTTAAAAACATATTCTATATTGTTTGATGGCCAGTCTTATTAAAATACTTTTCTAGCTTTAATATATATTTCAATTCCTTTGCTCATGTTTAGTGCGTATTTTTGCCGTATGCAATTAATGTTTCCTTGACATTGATTAATTTTATACTACATCCAATGTTCCATCCTTTTCTGTATTGCTACTTTCATTTTATTGAGCCCCTCAAAAGAATATAAGATAATATTCTGGAACATTGCCATAAACATTGACTCCCTTTCGCAAATCGAAAACTAACCAATGACCTTTTCACCGAGCTCCACATTTTCACCGAACTCTAGAGGTTTCCATGGAACATTTGCGACAGGTATTGCATGCTATCAGGGGACACTTACTCCTTCCGGACACATGGTCCCATCCCGGTTTGGATTTTACAATTGTTCATCGTGTTGAGACCGTTGTTATATCTAATGGACTTGGAGTTTCGGATATCCATGCAATTGGTATTTCTTCATTTTTAATTTAAACTGAAGATGAAAGGATAAGTCATTCGGACGAAACGTATCGAATATAAGGACAATGTAGAGATATCTCAATAATTTACAGCATGATTTAGTCGATAAGGTCTGTATACAGGGACTTCGAAATGCATTAATAAAAGAATTAACCGTATGTCAACCTAGCCAGATTTCATTCGAGTAACCCTAATAAAATGATGTATGAGAAGTCCCGGATTACGTAACAGTGTAAATTAAATTACAAATAAACTAGAAATAACGAATTGGACATATAACTTATATGTCGTATTTTCTCTGATTTTTACATTTTATCTATATATGCCTATCTATCGTACTCCTCCGAGATCTACTTCATATACGGAATATATCGTATTACGTTCTCACCTCTCAAAATATGTTATTTGTATTGATAAATGCAAGGTCTAATTGCTACGATTACTTTTCTGTTATCTAGTTTTGTTACATGCTATTATTTCTGGATTAACGATAATTCACAATCTTTCCAGTTTATTGATATTATCTATTCTAAAGTTCAACTTTCACTTTTGTGATGTTTTCGTCAATCGTGAAATACGAATCACAATTAAGTAAAAATGAAGAAGTACCAATCAATAATCAAAACTCAAGTCCATTATAACACGACGAATTCGATGTGCAAATGATCTTAACATGAAGAACAATTACGAATCCCAAACGGGATAAGACCAGGTGTCCGGAAGGAGTCAGCGTCTTCTGCTGGCATGCCACACCCGTCGCAAATGTTCCATGGAAACCTTTCTAGTTCGATGAACGGGTCAAATTCGGTAAAAAGGTCAAATTTGGTGGTGAGGTCAAATTCGGTGAAAAGCATGATTGGTGAAACGGAGTCACTGTCTGTAGCCGTGATCCAGAATACTATCTAATATTTCTGAGAGGGGGACTTCATAATGTTTAACAAGATCCCCGTATCGACCATAAAACTTCTTAAACGACGACTCCAAGCGTTCAACAACGGAGCCTTGTGTAAGTAGTTTATTGGCTAGTTGTTTAGCTCTCAGAATAAAACATTCATAAGAAGAACATGCCCTGGCATAACGTATAAGTTGTGAAATGAAAACGCCATAGGCAGGAGAAGATGGAATATTACTACTTAGAAACGGGAAGTTTGTGATATGGAAATTGTAATCGTCTCCTTTGTCATAGACGGATGTGTGAAGTTGACCGTCCATTCTAATCGACAGGAGTAAATCTAGGTAAGAAGCAGATTTGTTGCTCTCTGTCATCTCACTGATCTCTAGCTCAACAGGATACATCTGGCCGAGGTAATTCTGAAATTCTGAATTATTTTTGGACAGAACATCGTCCATATACCTGTAAGTAAAATTGAACCGAGATGCTAATTGTTTGTTTCCTTTGGAGAGCAGAGACTGTATAAATTGCTTCATATGAATACAAAAAGATGTCAGCAAAGAAAGTTGCACAATTGGTACCCATAGGATTGCCGACAATCTGCTGGAAAACTTTTCCCGCAAAAACCACGAAGGTTCATGAGACAATATACAAATTTGGTGAACATTGGACAAACACAGACCTCAGGAAATCCTGAGGTGGGAACAGCTGCCATGAAGAGTAAGCCTCCACTGTTGATCGGTCACACCAGTCTCGAGGCCACAGACAAATTAAAATGAAATAAGTTAGGAACAAATCCCCGTTAAAATCGGTATAAACGATTGGACAACCAGGTGTTCTTTTACAGATTGCATTGTGTACGGTTTAATCTTTATTTCCGCGCACGCGCAAACTTTTTTTCTAGTACTAGTGAAATAATCATAACATCATCGACATAAGAATACAAATATCTAAAATAAAACGGTTGTTTTATATGAAATATACAGCAGCTAAGACGTCAGACCTATTTTTCACCCTACGTGTATTAATTTGGGATAACATTTTTAAAACAATAAGATTAATTATATGTTTATTATGACAGACAAATCGCTAATCTTTTTTTTATGAAATTCCATAAAACATAACAAGATTTATTAGACAAGTTTACCTTTTTCTACTTTTAACCTATACATATCAAAGAGAAAAAAGTCTCTCAAAATAATTGTCCATATTCTTTTCCACAGTAAGATATGATAAGATAGATATTAAAGCAAATTGATAGCTGTAATCTCTGGTATTTCTAGATACCTAGCATTTGACGATGCATCATTATGTTATTACTGTAAATTTATATTATTTCTATTTCGACCGAGTTTTATACTTCTTCTGCCCCTGGGCATAAAACAGATGGAAGTTTGCCTTTAGTTATAAACAGATGAAAGTTTGGCTCTGGGTATACACAGATGACAGTTTAGCTTTGGGTATAAACAGACGAAAATTCGGATGAGAGGTCGCTGTGTCGTGTTGAGATTTAATTCATCGGTGTACGGTGATGGCGTCATATATGTTTTGCTTGTGACGTAACACAACAGCGGGAGGTCCCGGGTCATGCCAAAGACTTTTCTAATATGGTAGTGACTGTATCATAAAAAACGCTCGGCATACACAGTGAAAGTCACGGGTTTTTCGAATGAGACTTAAAACCGAGGTCACGTGTCACAGAATTCGTAGCACATGAAATAACTCTCACTGCATTGTCGTCATAGACGTCAGTCCATAACACAGGGGGAAATTGTAGCACTTAACCTAAAGCCTGAGTGTAATTTTAGCTGTACAATAGTAATGAAAAGAGATATAATGTTTCTTTTCTGCTGTCCATGTTTTTTTTTTTTTTTGTTTTTTTTTTTGTGGTTGATACATAATTGGACTATTCAAAGCTTTTGATTATTCCGTATTATTACCAAATACTTGAGTGTATACGTTAGAAGTTCGTCTTTCAAATTAGACTTTAATAGTGTTCTTGTTAAAATGTTATTATTATCGACATTTATGAAAACTGGCTTGTCAAAAATGACAGTACAAAAATACTTAATAAATGTATATCTTTTATAACCCATCATAACACATGGGGTTACTGTTGAGTTTGGAATGTGAAATACGTCATCAGTATTGACGGCCATTAAGAAAATTGGAAATGGAAATAAAGCGTGGACAATAATTGAAAATGTATACACTTAGTTCATTCATAATGTTTAGCTAAGTAATATTTTTTTTGTTATTTTACTGCATAAAGTAATGAAATTAGTTTTACAAATACAGAAACCTCAACGATCAGCTTTTAACTTCGTGATAAACACGGTGAATGTAATTTTAAGCACTCTCTACAGAAAACGCACAATTACAAAACTAAACATTCCCCATCAAAACAACCATTTCCCAATACAATACGTGGTGTCACATCCATGTTGTAATTGATCACTCAAACAATTTTGTTAAGAAAAATTGCCTGAATTCACGATAATGAATTAGCTTCATGGTTGCGATAGAATAACGGTACAAAATGCTTTATGATGTATGCCATATACTATCTCTCTCTCTATCTATCTATCTCTCTCTCTCTTTTCTCTCTCTCTCCTCTCTCTCTCTCTCTCTCGTCGCTTCTCTCCTTCTCTCTCAACTCTCTCTCCAACTCCAAAGTCTAAAGATCATCTCGTCGTCCCCACTCCAACTCTCACACTTCCTCATCGCTCTTACTCATTCTCACGGGCTCCATCACTCAGGAAGCAACCTTCCTCCTCCTCCTCTCAAACCCCGCTACAATCCACTCCTTTCGTCTGCATCAATCAACCCATCGACACACCCGCAAAGCGACAAACTCTTCCACCATTCACCCTACAATCTTCCTTCACCACTCCGCCCAATCCCACCCTTCTACTCACCCTTTCGCAACTCCCCCTCAGCTATCAACAACAAATCGTCCGCCTCCAAATTCTTAGCACCACCCCCTCCTCCTCCTCTGCTACCTTGTATCCTCCATCGCACGAATCCGTATTCTCTCTCCCCATTCCCAATCTCTCTGCTCATTATCATCCTAAGGTCAGAGACTTCTCACACTTGACCATCCGTCGTCATTCTACCCTCAACTCTCTTTAATACCAATCCTCGGCCTCCAACGAAAACACTCCTCTATCCGCCTCCATCACTCGTCAACCAAACCTCTCATCCATAACTCAGTTCACGACACCAAAACTCTCCACATCAACATCCACCACGGATACCTCCAACTAGGCACCCGATCGAACTACATCGCTCGCTTCGACCCTCCCACTCACAACGGCCCCAGACGAACCTCTCGGGGACGATCCCCCTCATCCCGTGCGCACAGTCGATCAACTTCTCCCCCTAACAGACACGGCCAAGTCCTACCAATCCAATCTCACCTTCCATGCCATATACTATCTCTCTCTCTATCTATCTATCTCTCTCTCTCTCTCTCTCTCTCTCTCTCTCTCTCTCTCTCTCTCTCTCTCTCTCTCTCTCTCTCTCTCTCTCTCTCTCTCTCTCTCTCTCTCTCTCTCTCTCTCTCTCTCTCTATTAAATCTTTCAGACATGTCGTTTAAAAAACGTTATAGACGATCGACCCCTAAAGTCTCATTTGGTCTCGTCTCCACCATTTATAAGAATCCACTGTCGTAATTCAGTAGTGTATGATTTGAAATAAAAAATTATTTGTAATTTTAACTTATTTACTACAAAAAAGGACAGCAAACCATTATTTGTATTGGATAGGTCTAAATATGGTCACAGGGTTTGACGGGATAACTACATTTGTACTACTTTAAAATGTATGAAATTCCTGAACTTTCCTTCTCGAATAAAATTGATGAAAAAAACAAAAAAACAAAAACTAGCATCAATATAAGCATAAAATTAGTTCTGTAAGATAGTGGTACGGTTTTAGCTTTTACAATACTATCTTGTTTGCATAAACAATAACGTAAATGGGCCTGGTCCATTAGCCTGGTTATCTTAATGACACTTTTGGGTAAATTTGAAGCAATGTTTATTCTATCAAAAATCAATAAGATCGTTGGTGATGCAATAACAACATATATTTTGTATCAAATAGATGAAATTTTCAGAGCATAAATAGAATTCACTAGTATCTATTACAATTTTATAAAATATGTTTTATATCCAACGTAATCCATAAAATACACAAGGGGTATCCGTGGTGGAGTGGTTAGAGCATCACGCTTTGAGCCATGAAGTCTCTCACTTCTGGTCTTCTGGTCTGCAAGGTTTCAGCCCTATTGGAACCCAAGCTGATTTTTGTGAAAGTTTGCAAGTTTACTTGCGGAAGGCCGGTGGTCTCTTCCAGGGTACATTATAACCGGGTTCTCCCTCCACCATTAAAAAGTGACCGTCACCATGTAAATGAAATATTGTTGAGTTGTGGCAACAAATATTTCTCATAAAAAATACGTAAATAGTGAACAACAGATATTCTTTTTATTTTACATCAAACCATTTATGTATATTTTATGTATGTATGTGTATGTGAGTTTTATATACCTCGTTTGTTTTGTTTAACAAGATCTATGCTTGAATATAATACCAGTAATCCCGGGTCGGACAAAAAACATCAATGTTGTTTATTGAATTTAGTTTATATCATATAATGACAACATGTAAGTTCTACACATCATAATTGTTTTCTTTCTTACTTTCAGCAAGATGTCGAGGAAGATGGGCTATTCATGCTTGCTACGGAGGTAAGATTTTTTCGTTTAATGTGTAACAAACATCAGACGTTTACAATCATTATCCGTATTATCAAAATATTGGTTGCTATGAAAATTTGTGTTATTTAAACGAATTAATTACAGCCCACAACTCATTACAATCAGTATTCTTGTTGAATTCTTTGCCAATTTACTCTTCGCCGACAAAATCAAGGTAACAACACGTCAGTATGAATGAATTTTACTCCAAAAGATGTTGTTTGTTTATTTTTGTATAACGCCCCCCTTAAGAATCTTTCACTCATATGAAGACGTCACAAAACGCCGGAGATGATGATGATGATGATGATGATGATGATGGAACAGGAGAAAAAATCGTTAAGATATTTGATGTAAAATTCATGACATGATTTTCCTTTTGCTAACACATACTCTTTACCATATATCCCGCTGGACATTTTTACACTTCCTGAAATTTAGATCATGATCTATCTTTTGTGCGTATGTTTAATTTATCCCCCCAAAAACGAAGCTGTCTGACTTTTTAATATATTTCATAAAGGAAGTAAAACCTGATATCTAAACATATTCTCCGATTTCATTTCATTATAAAATGGAATGAAGATGTTTCAATTATTGCTTTATGTACCGCATGTATGGAACATATTTATTGAAAAACATATTAAAGTGATATAAGCTGTCACAATAATTATTTTTGTCCCCTGACATATAGTCGAGAATATGATAAAATGTTCAAATGCATTATCAAACACGTGAAACGTTGTAAAAGATCTTCTTTTCGAAGTTATTTGTTTTATTAGAATTTAAGTTTTCCCGTACCTTAAAAATCCAGCTGTATTTCCGTTTGCAATGACCTTTCAGATAAACCTTTCACCATATCAAATGTACTTCGTAATTCGGTCAGGGGATCTCGGTCGATTTTATGTGTTTTATATTTACTTTTAAAGTACAGGACGTGATGTTTATTGGGAAGTGTATGTATTATGTAAAATATATACTTTTCAACGCTATTGTAAATACCTGAAGAAAAAAAAGATTTATTTTACTGATTTTTAAATGTTACCCTGAATGCTGACATTGACAAAATCAAAACAATATAACTGAAAAGTATGCGTACCTCATGTTTTACAATCGTGCCGCCATGTTCGGTGGAGTTGGGCAATTCATGATCATATGTGTCAAGAATGACAAAGCCGAGAATGCGATGGGACGAGTTAAAATGGATCGAGATCACCCGATATACCCGGCACAAAGACAATTTCAGAAACGAATGTTTTGAAACGACGACAAAGACCAACTTTGACTGATTTAGGTATGAAATGATGATGTACGAAAATAAACCCAAAGGGTAATAGGAATAGAATGTATATTAACTGCAAATAGCCCGTGTTTATTGGACACTCGGTAATCTTCGTAAAAATTTATCGAAAGTTAATTTGCAATGCTCAAAGTAATGGCGGACAAACAATAACTGATATTAGGGGTTACGTTTGGCAAGATTGTTGCAATTATACACATGCATTTGTTATTCTAACCACCAGATGGTCTCTTTGGAATATATATGAGATAAAATATTACATAAAATAGGCATGTAAAGTTTTTCACATACGACAGCTCATATCGCCTTAAGGACAAGGCATAAAAACGTTTATATAAGACTGTATGTTGGAATTCATTTGAGTGAACATTTAATGTGCTTGTTTCAGAGAATGTATTCAGAAAGATGTATATAAGTACTATCTAGCTATTTGACAAGTAACACTTATGGGTTTGTAGTTTACAACCCGATTCAACATACCATGACCATCCTTTACAAGTAAAACCTTTTTCTCACCTTAAGCCAGAATACCGACTCAGAATATTCGTACTGGATGTCAGTTCATTATTTACTCTTCTTCTGGTCAATGAAATAGTCAAGAGTTCATTGTCTTCTAAACATGGAGACAGAATGGCAGGTTTGAATGTCATTTCTAACAAGCTATGTTAGTGTATTGTTCTATAGTTCTATTTCACTTGACAGGAATGGTTAATTCTCCTTATCGTGAGTCATAATGAAGAAATAATTTCAAACGCATTTTATTCTCTGGAGCAAAGATTATTTTCTTTATCATGCGTCATGTTATAAGTCATTCTCCTGCGAACAGGTTTTATTGACCACAATGCATATTTCTAAGAATATCAGTCTTCTTATAAACTTCAAGTGTCAAAGCCAAAGTTATTGTTGTATGAAAATTGTTCCCTAGTTCAAAATCAAAATCATTTATTATTTATCCCGTAAAGATGACAAATAATTCTAGTGATCACAGATTAAAATTGTTCTCATATCAATGAAATGTAAAATCGGATAAGGAATATTCATATCTGAAAATTTATAAAAACGGACTTCACCGGATCGATTCTTTGTTATATAAAATGATTAAAATCAAAGACCCTGTGAATAGCAAATGGAATTTGTCAATAGCTAATCCTGTTTTGTTCGTGAGAGAAGCGGAAAAATTAGGTGTTCATGACAGTTGCTACTTACTTATGCTACTATGTATAACAGGAAGACACTTGTATATATCATGTATCGAATTAATCACAGTAAATACCGTCTTTTATTGACCGGCATCTCTGTACGGAACATCGGACGTTTTTTCATTTACCACATTATGCAATCACGCGAAGTCTTGGATTAGGCGAAGGATGTTATTTTTGTTTTCACACACCAGTATCGTATTGACAAAGTGATATTAAGATTTATTTCAATTTGAGAGTATTGATTACAACAGCGCTTTAAGTATCAATCTTGAACTCGACTCGATTAAGGTGATAGAATGTTATCCAGGTAAATTTTCATGACGCCATGAATCTACTGTACCGAAAAATGTCCGTTTATTCTGTTTACCATTTTGAAAAAGTGGATAATTTTAGTTTTAAAATACAATATACGCGAATGGTGATCTATCAAGGGCAAATCTCTCTCTCTCTCTCTCTCTCTCTCTCTCTCTCTCTCTCTCTCTCTCTCTCTCTCTCTCTCTCTCTCTCTCTCTCTCTCTCTCTCTCTCTCTCTCTCTCTCCTTACGTAGATAAGTATGGATAATGGAAACATCACATACAGTGTATATGACATCATCAGGCGGTGATGTATGACTTCACTAGGGAATTTCTTTATGACCCCTGATCCCGCCTCTGAATACAGGCAACACTTAATCATATCTATTTTCATATGTTTGCCATCACCTTTGACCTCTAGTATGTTGCCTCATTAATTACACAAATTTCTTCCTAGTCACGTTGACATCATATTATTATTATTATTATTATTATTATTATTATTATTATTATTATCATTATTATTATTATTATTATTATTATTACACCACTGAAGTATATAATTACTACAGAAAAATTGTGTTAGGTTAGTTTAATTGAATAAACAGTATTTTCTAAAAAGAAATGTAGAGTGATAAAATCTCGCAAACATTTCCCTAAAATCACAGATATTTATTGATCAAAATAATCTTTTATTTCTGAAGAGTGAAGAATGTTGACATTGTAATTCTATACCGATTTGTACAATGCTCTTGGCAGTGTTAAAAAGTGATTTGTTATCGCTATAATGCGACTTGGAACGTCCAATTGTCTATTTTTCCCGGAGAGGTAGTTATCAATTAACTCTATTGGTTATTACACCGTTTCTATGGTTCTCTCGATCTGCCGATTCCTGATTTTATCATTATTTCAATAATCCCCTGTGGTTATAAACAAAACATCATGTGCTTATTAAGGTACTTGACTTACATTCCTACAGATGTGGATTTTCTATAGGGTTCATCTTCCCTGCTCTGTTTATTTTGATTATATCTAATTACAAAGAAAAACAGATGTAATTTGGATATATTCTATATTTCGTACCCATTCGTACTAGCTAATTAAATGGCAGGTTAAAAATGGATGTTGCAATAAAAAGATGTCATTCTTGAGTATATATAGAAAAATGATTTTTAAGTGTATTGGTAAAAATATGACATTAGAAGATGAAGATAATATTGCTTGATCCGATTTTTTAAAAATCAAATATTTTCTCTTCCTGGAAATGCGTTTGGAGGTCAAACGTACAAATTGATTCTTAAATTTGTGTTTGCCCGTTTAAATTTCAGGCGAGCTTCTTGTAAAAAGTACCGTAAAACCTCTTTATAATGCTCCTCGTTTTATTTGCCACCTCGTTTTAGCCACGATCTTTGAAAGTCCACATTATTCCTATTTGACATTATTGAGTATTCAATATGATTTCGGTGCAGTTAATCCTAGTTTTTCTCAGTTAAACCTAGTTTTTCTCCAATTTAGTATGAGTTACGAGAAAACCTAGGATTAACTGAAGAAAACTAGATTTATCTCCTGACCCACATTAAATGGACAAAAAACTAGGTTTGACTGAGAAAAAAATCAGTTTAACTAGAGAAAAACTAGGTTTAACTGAGAAAAAATCAGTTTAACTAGAGAAAAACTAGGTTTAACTGAGAGAAACTAGGATTAAGGCGTAAATGTGACTTTTGCGTGCTATACTTAAACAATTTTGAAAATTAACGGATATTTTATTAAAACAATTTTATGTTCACAGGAAACGGAAAAAGATCGGGACCACCACCAGATTTATCACAAAATGATGAAAACAAGGGATATTTTCTAAAACAGTTACTTTCACGAACAAATGATGCCGAAGACGATTTAAATTTAAATGATTTAGAAAGTGTGTATCCTACAGATTTACAATCTAATGACGATTTCGATTTGCCGTTCGACAGCCAGGAGGGGGCAAGAGACGAATTGCAAAGATTATCGGATTTAGTCCAACAATATGTAAGTAAATACCGCAGATTTACTTCATTTAAACTGAAGTGAAAATCGCACTTGAAATCTGAAATTTTGAAAATTGATATCCCATTAATGCTATTTGAAATCGGATGGTATGATTACAACAACATACAAAAGCAGGGTATGTTAAATACGGATTCAGGAACATGTAGAAATATTTTAAAACAAAGTGAAAAAACAAAAATCACACACGTTTATATATATACATATATATATATATATATATATATATATATATATATATATATATATATATATATATATATATATATATATATATATATATATATATATATATATATGGGTGTATTTGTGTATTAATGTATGTTTCTTTGTATGTGTGTATGAGTATGTATTAGTGTGTACATGTGTGTGCACATGTGTGTGTTAGGTGTGCTTGTATTGGTGTATGTGTGTGTGTGTCTCTGTTATTGATGAATTAAAGGTCGGGTGTTTGATATATGTTATTTTCGTCTTTTATTTAATGCAATTGTAACTAATTTAATTTCACTCCTCCATTTTATTCTTTTTTCGTTGCAAGAAATGAAAATACTTTTGGTCAATGCCTTTTTTTTTACATAGAACTTAGAATATCTCTGAAAATGTGATAGTGTGGATTTATATATAATAGATCAGAGATAGGTAAAGACAGTATGGATTGATGGATTATCAAACGGCAAAAGAGTTTGGGCTAGTAAACACAAATTAGTACTCGTCTAAGCTGATTAGCTCCTTAATTGAACGGCTAAATTAGTTTAGGCCGGTACTTAAGAGTTGTACAGATATAAATTGGTCTTTAGATAGAAATTCAGCTAACTAATTTTGTTCTTTTGGTCATGGCAGGAGTCTGAAGCATTGAATCTAAGATTTTATTTTTATTTTGCTTGACTCATCAATTCCTGCGGTCACATTTAGACGCACCCAAACCAATAAACAGTAGGGTCTACTGTCTTAATTCAGGGGTGAATAAATTATATATTATTTATGTAAATTTTTGTAAAATTCCGGAAGTAGATTTTATCATTTTTTTCCAAATGTGGCCAAAAGCGTGGATTAGTTGAATGTGTTTGTTTCCTTTTCGAATATTACATTGTTTATGTGCTATAAATGCGGCGTGTTACATTTGTGTTTCCACTATTTTCTTTGTGTGAAATGACCATATTGCAGAAAATCAATATTACAGACATGTTTGATATCGTCTTGAAAGTTACCAATTTAGCAATCTATATTAGGTTATGTGTGTTCTGCTAAATTTAGGCAATATTTGTCTTTCCTGATTTGGTGGTTTGAAAGAAAAATACATATTCAGCACGTTACTGTAAGGCCATTCCATTTTTTCTCTCTTTTTAGCGTCCACGGACGGATTAGTTTTAAGATAATAAAACAGAAAAAAACAAACATCTGGGGAAAATATTAAACATAGCCCTAATATAAACAGTAAAAACATGAACATTTATTTTCATCAATGTGAAAACTATCATTTCAATTTGTAAGTATGTGCCAGAGATATGTTTCTTTTTATAAGATATATTTCGTTTCCATTTGTTAACACAACATTAAAATGCTTAAATATGCATTAACTTGCATTTGTTCTCCTAAATATTCCTTGTGATTTTTATGTCTTTTGTGGGGGGTTTTTCCTGATAGAAAAATAGGTTTTTGACTTTTGGGTGGACGCAAAGCATAAAAAATGGAATGGTCTCATCAATTTGTGACAATGAACAGCCCTCATTTCTATCTAGCATATGACATATCCATTAATTCTTTTCCATGTCTACGGAAGAATCAGATTTCCCTTTGGTAAAAATGTATTTTTTCGAGTTTTCCCTTCCTCTCTATTACTTTAGATAAAGATTTTATCTAGTTATATAGGAATACATATATCACCTAATTCATGTTATTATTGGTTCTCAAAAATATTTACTACACGTATTCTTATATATCACTATGACACGTTACTGTTATTAACGAAGATAATGTAAATGAAAAAGGAAAGAAATATGTAAGAATTTCCCCAAAGACCATGTGTTCACATAATATACCCCGTTTGTTTCACCTTATATGATTGGTCAATGAAGTTGAAAACTCGAAGGGAATTCACTTTTCTCTGCTTGTTTGGTTTAACGTCAAACACAACTTCGATGCGATTGTTGAACTTAACTGTTTATATATTTTGCAATATATGGAAACATTTTTCAGTGTCTAGAATAATTACTTGTTTCAAATACGAAACATCAAAAATATCGTTTTACTACTTTTTGCAAAATATTGGTATTGAATCAATAACTATATTTTCAAGCGCATTAATATTCTCAACACAGTACTTTGGTCTTTGATCGGAACTAGCATAAGTATGTTTTAGGTCGTTTCTATCATTTAAATCATTTACCAGTCAGGAATATCCATTTCACCAGTCGACTTACGCCTAGCAGTGAAACTTCATTTCTGACTGGGGGATCGCCGATACCCTGTCAGTTTTTGTTTAACAGTCACGGGGTGACGCCTGGTCATTATACTCTATGTAATATACTGCATCTAGTGTAGGAATTAATCCTCGAGATGATGCAAACCATTTTAATATAGCCTATCGTAAAATTAGCTTTTGCGATTAGCTTCTTATCTAAGACAAACGCGTAATTAGATTATTAACATAATAGGCAATGTCATAACAGTCCCAAAGTCATTCATAACTTTATTAGAAAGTGTCAAGACTGAATCTTTTATGTGATAAAGAAGTGATGGATAGGTCGATTTGCGTGTATGATACAATTAGATGTATTTATTCACTTGGAAAAGTCTGGAAAATTGTTCGTGTAAAAACAACAAAACAACCCTGACAAACATGCCAATCAATTGATTTACATTGATAAAGAATTGGCACAATGACTTAGCATCATTGGGAAAGTGTCCCTTGGTATTTCTCCATATAAAATACCGCTTAAACAGGAACGCCCTTACTCGTGTTTTTAAATCGCTTTGAAATAAACAAGTGTCTTATACTTCTCTTTTTCAATTAAAGATTTAAACAGCCTTGGGAAAAAATTATGACAAAAAAGCGTTGAGCGAAAGATTTACAGAGTTTCAGAGACGTTCGTCTGAAGGATCAATTATGAATCCCTCTTTTATTATCCACAGGAAAAACTCCGGAGATTGTAAATTTGTTACACTTGAGTAGGAATCTTCATATTTCAATCTGAACCTTAATTGTGTTGTAAATTCTTCGGATACCGTTTTCAAAACACGGGATTCCGACATCGATTAGCCATCTTTCTTTATAATAACATAATAGCGCACTAAAAACAAATGTAAAAATCGGTGTGTTCTTCCACAGTGTGTGATTTAGAACAATCATATGAGATATGTATTTAGATACGATATCCAATAACCGTGTTACAAAAATCCTGACAACTCTCTCTATAGGGAATTGCCGTACATTGTCGACCGTGTTCTCGTAGTAGGCTTACGTAAAATACAAATACGTCTGGGAATGTAATAACGTATATGGAATGATAAAGCAGAGTTATACTCCCGAAGGAATTTTCAGAAAATTGTTGTCCGACATTGTAGCAATTAAATTACCATCCAGAAAATCATAAGTCAATGATACAGAATTTATGATAAGCATGGATAGGGTATTTAACAGGAAATATATGCATTACTGTTATGCTCTCTGTAATTCCTCAGGTAAAATTGGCAGCGAACGTATCTGTTGTCAGTATAATATTAAGTGTATAATATTAATTGTAGCTAAGTGGTTACAGCATCGCGTTTTAAACCACGACGTCTCCCGCCTCATGTCAACGAGGGAAATGTCATGTGAGTGTGAGTCATGTCAAATTGAAACGAGATCGTGGTGTCTTCCGTCCGCACACCACAATAAAAACTGGCCGCCACTATATAAGTCAAAAATTGTTGAGTATGGAATAAGATACAAATAAAACTCGAAAGTTTAAATTTTAAATGTATGATGTAAGAGCAGTGTGATAACCGTTAATGCATTGATATCTTGAAAATAGATATAAAATCTAAACACTATTTGCAGAGGCAGTTTTTGTAATTGTGATATAGATATCATTATGTATTGAATTTAGAAACTTTAATTGTTTCTCTACATATTGAATTTGAATGACTGTCATTAAACATTGATGACTTGTATTATGTGCGAAACAACGGCCGTTGTAGGGTAAAATGCAGCTTTGCTCTTTAAAACATTCGTTAAAAATTCTAATTTCTTCAAAATGAAGAATGTCAAATTCAAGAAATGAAAAGTTAACATAGCAAATGATCATCTATCTCTGTCAATCTGCGGCAGAAAAAGAAATAAAATATCATTTTATAACATCAAACGATAATGAGCGTTTCATTCACGTACACGTATTTCTAATTATCTTATCATGATATATATAGGCCTAACGATTTTTTTTTCAATTTAATGACGTCCTTTTTATAGTATTAGAATACAGCTTCGTTAAGTGTATATTGCGTACGGTCAATATGGCTTCTAGACTTTCAAATTTGGATATAACTAAAAGCAGTAAATTTCATATCTTTTTATAGTATTAGAATACAGCTTCGATAAGTGTATATTGCGTACGGTCAATATGGCTTCTAGACTTTCAAATTTGGATATAACTAAAATCAGTAAATTTCATATCTTTGAGTGGTAAGTAAAACCTATCATACAAAGACTTATCAACCGAATATCGATTGTACTCGTAAATATGGACGTTTTATTACACATTATACAGAAATAATCTATACCATTAAGCTACCTAAGTATAAATACACAAGGATTTATTTGGTAATTTTTATCATTTTCAGTTGTACCGAAAGAAGTTAAGGCAATTGGCAGAAAATGGTGATTACGTCTGAGCGGGGTGTAGCAGACGACAGCAAATCATTTGCAAAGAAGATGAAGACAGTTTTCTTATATGTGGTTTTTCTTCGAACTTACTGTCTTTTAACTGGAATTAAAGTATTTTAAGAGATTAAAATTGATGAATTTTTATAAATATTTCGGGTTTTATTTATTTGTATTCAAAAACGATCATGTTGAAATTTCTACAATTTTTCTAATGATTTCGAAATTCACTGTACAGATCATTTTATATATTTTTTCTCTTCAAATAAAATGAGTTCCTTATCTGATTTCTGTTCATAATTGTAATAAATTAAAATGAATAAAGCTATCCTATGAATAAAACACACTAGCCAATTTTTTCACAATTGTTTTCCCATATTGAAAAAAAAAGATGGCGGACGAAAAAAACCAATCAAGTGACATTATATTCCATATGACTTTCATACATACGGAATGGAAATATTAGTTTAGAAAGAGAGACAAATATTCATGTGTAATCTATATATGTGACCCATTTTTGTTTTTGTTTGTTTGTTTGTTTTTTTGGGTTTTTTTTTGCTTTTAATATACAACTTCAATGATTTAAGTTCCATTTAATCAAGTAAAAACTTGACTTTTGCAGTGGGCTTTTATCAATACATGAAAAGTATTCTGCGTGTAGTCATATACACAACACTTGACGGGACGGAATAACTGTTTTATCATCACACGGGTCGATTCTACTCAGTTTTCGGTTAAGACAAGCTTAAGTTAAGACAAGATTTTTTTTTATTCCTCGATGAATATTCTTAAATATGGTGACAAGTAGGAACGATTACTCTTGCCTGTGTAATTTCAATGTCGTTATGCTTTGTAACCTAAAATGTCAATTCGCCAAGGTCAGGAAAGGCTTCAGGAGACTCCATCCCTCAGGTTATATGGATTTTGCTATACTAATCCAATGTAAACTCGGGGTTTTCTTTTTAAATGTTCATTGAGAGACATGGACGCATTGTACCAAAAGACAATTTTTGTGATCAGAATACAAACTCTTCCGACAAAACTGAACGGAATGGAACAACTCGAGAAATGGTCTATTGTTGAGTAAAGTAACTGCCAATATCCGTTTTCATGGATTTCAGTGTATCAGCCATACAAAGCGAGAGTTCTTGAATGCTGCACCATAACGAGCGTGCTGCAAATATCATAAAAGCATTAAGAATAATAAAAATCACTTCAATGATGGTGAAACTGACTACCTTTCATGATATAATATCAGTACTTCAGAATAATGACTTATATGGTCGTTAGACATTAGTTTCAACCGGTTTTACGTTTCATAGATTTTTGTTTAAATAAGACATACATTCCTTCGACAGCAGTTCATATCGTCTATACATTTCACAATACTATGCTAACCTATATGTGTTTATAAAGTAATAGATAGCATTCTTAAATACAGTAATACTTGCTTTAACGACCACCTGTATATGAAGACCACCTGTTCACAAAAACCTTCTTTGCTCTCCTCAATAGTACCATTTGTGTACAAATCAACCTCTATATAAAGACTACCGCCTTATAAAGACCGGTTTTGCTGTGACCTTAAGGAGGTCTTTATAAACAAGTTTCATTGTAGTCTAATGAAAGAATTTCAATTGAAATAAAATTTTGTGCTCATCTGCAGTGATATGATTTTTAAAAATGTTAAAAATCAAATTAATGATGATAGATATAATACTTAATTATAAAAGAAAAGCTGTTACAATTTCCAAAATGATATTTCACACAGTTAGTCATTGATGATTTCACAGAGCTCAATTTCAGCAACATTACATTCCTTGATCTGACTTACGATAACTATTAATGCCCCGTTTAATAAAATTCGATTATTTGTTGTCAAGTGTTTTTCATCTTCGTAATTTGTTTTCTCAAGTATAACGTAGATATACAGTGCATTAGTGATACAGCGATAAAATAAAAAGTCAAAGTAAACTTCCAGATGCTCTGGGCCCGGAGTCACCAAATTTACCCAAGGCTTAAGTTCTCTTTTATTTTTACTATATAATCATTTGTAAAACTTCCGTATTTGACTAGGAAAAACATTATCATTTTACACCATTCATATAATGTTAAATGTGTACTTATGATTTTCCTGCAAAAATGAATAAATATGTTGAGTACGGTATTCAACATTTGAGTATGTATTCAAACTACCATATAATATTTCTGAAGTTTTCTTCAAATAAATGAGCAATAATTGCCATCACTATTTACAATGGTCTGCCATCAATGTACAGTCTCAGGTCAAACGTGATTCCAGCAAAATGAATATATCTATGTAACCTTAGTAAATTTACGTTGTTTTTTTTTCAATAACTCTTCTAGAATTTGCGAATAATCCAATTTAATCAAAACTTCATCGACAGAACTTTCAGGATTTGATAAACACTTAGTAGAAATTCCATTGCAATATATCTAATATTCCAGGAGAAATATATTATTCTCTATGAGATTAAATTCATGCGAGATCATTTAGATGTTTATTACAAAGATAATGAACAGATCTGTGACGTAAACACCAAAATAAAACTATCGATAGCTAAGTAATCTATGGATGTAAACTAACAAAAAATATTATCAAAATTAGTCCCAGATTACCATGGTTAAACGTGCTATTTTTCTTCAACTTTGGATGTACATGTATACCAAATTTAGAGGACAAAATTAAAAACCAGCAGAATAACTAAGATTATATAGATAAATTCATTAAAGGGGAAACACTTTTATAAACATATTGCTATACATGATGTACGAACATTCCAGTTGCAGCATAATTTTTGCGTTTTTGAAATAATGAAAAGTCAGTTGAGCTGTTGGGTACTGAGTAAACTTGGTGACTTCGGACCCTGGTTACAATGTATACTGGTGACTTCCGACCCTGTTCAAGAAGTATTGAATAAATGATCTTCCAACTTTGGTATTTAAACAAAATTTAACGATAATCTTACTGTATAATGAATAGTTTCGTCTTCCCTGTTAAGACATCTCAAGAGAGAATAAATGATATATATATATATATATATTTATATATACTTTGATATTGGTACAACAAAATTAGAACATCACGATCTTTTTTTCTTTCTATAATGAATAGCGCTTTCACCATCGTGGTCCCTTTAAGAACATGTAGTTACTAACAGTTACTAAGAGAGCCTAAACGTAAGCATAATTTTAAATTATATATTAAATATATAGATTATATAAATCATACAAATATATATATTATATATTAAGTTATATCTTCTTTTGCTTATATGAGATTTTCGTTATCATTCCACATTTTAAAAAAGGGAAAAATTTTGAATGTTGTTTCCAAATATTCACATTTGTACGTATATTGAGATGTTCGACACTTTTTTATTTAAATATATATTATATATATAATATATGCCACGGATTTGATCTTTGCCAATCCATTTTATACGTATATAGAGGACTATAGACATATTTGATCTTTGCTACGGACTGACATAAATGAAGGTTATTTTACATGTCATGCATTCTATATCAAGGTCCCTAGTAATTTCACGCTTATATATATATATATATATATATATATATATATATATATATATATATATATATATATATATATATATATATATATATATATATATATATATATATATATATATATAAATTACAGTTGCTTATTCCAGAAGTGGTGTAAATGAGATGTGGAGACTTAAAAATTCTAAAGTACTTTTGGAAAATTTAAAGGCACACAACTTTTCTCAAATTCACAGTATCAAAACATACGACTTCTGTACTCTTTTCCACATAAAAACTTAAAAGAAAGACCTTTTATCATCATTGACAACTGTTTTTTTCACTAAAGATGGTACCCGAAATTTAAATATCTAGTGATTGGTTATCATGATACTTATTTTGTCAAACACCACTCTGATTCTACACATAAATACACTGAAGTTGATATAAAAAAACATGCTGTAATTTCTAATTTCGGACGTTGCCTTTTAACAAACTGTCCGCATTCCTATGGGAACAAATTGTGCCCCTTAATTGGCCGACCTGTTCCTTTATTCATATGAAGCAGACTTCATTCAGAAACTGCTGAATCAAAAGAAGAAAAAGGTAGCGGTGTCCTTTAATTTCACATTTAGATATTTCGACGACGTTTTGTCAATTAATAATGACAATTTTCATACATATGTCAATGCGATACATCTCAGCGAACTAGAAATTAAAGGTACAACAGAATCAAGCACACACGCTTCATACTTAGACATTTTACTTACTATAGACACAGTCGGGAAATTGGCGACTAAGCTTTACGACAAACGCGACGATTTCGACTTTCCCGTTTCCTAAATTTTCCACATTTAAGTAGTAATATCCCACAGTCACCCGCATATGGAGTTTATATTTCACCAATGATCCGATATGCCAGGGCGTGTTCAACATATGAACATTTCATATACAGAGGTAAACTACTCACTGATAAATTGACACAGGGATATCGGAAACCGATTGATGTCAACGTTCCGCAAATTTTACGGTCGGTATAATAGTCTTGTTTGCGATACTCTGTTTCACTTAGTGAAATGTTGAGTTGCCTTTTCGTTGGCGGTTGTTGATGTACCAATCGTTCCTCACGTATTTCATTTGGACTTGACTGTGGACTCATGGTGGGTGTGACCGGTCGACAGGGGATGCTTACTCTTCCATGGCACCTGATCCCACCTCTTGGTTGTCCATTTTTGCCGGATTTGTATCTGTGTTCTAGACATCCTAAAGATTTATACTTTAATATCTGAGATATTTTATATTCTAAAGAATACTACTTTATGGTATATATGCAGACGACAAAAGAATACAAGTAATGTATAGTGTTCATCAATGTTAGGTTAATATGCAGTTTCAAGTAATTCTATTGTAAATTAAAATCAAGGAATGTCTCAGATCTCCCATTAATTTCAATTATGATTATGCCTCTGACATGTTATTCACCAGTTCCAAAATTGAGTTCCGGATTTGTCACGGATATATCACGATTTTTTTCTTTTTGTTTGTTCAAGACAAAAGATAAAATAATTTTCACGTGTATTGGATCGCTTTTTTATATTAAACGTAATGGTTACAGCAGAGACGAAATGAAATCTTCAATAATATTTTCTACCATAAGAAGGGTTATCATGATTTTTTAATAAATATAAAAATCTCAGATACCCAACGGCACCGCTACAATCAATGAGGTATCCAGGACATAGATTCAATTATTTAAAATGTTGGACAAACACGGACCTGTGGAAATTAAGAGGTGGCATTCGAGGTGCCAAGAAAGAAGTAGGCATCCCCTTCGACCGGTCACACCCGCCGTGAGTCCATATTAAAAACTTTTGAAACACGTAGTGAGTGTTCTTCGCCAATTGTTTTACAGACGCAAAACAACCGCCAAAAGTCAAGGGACAACATTTCACTTATTGACCTAAAGCCGAGTAGTCCCGTGTCATATTAGACCGACCATAAAAAAGAGAAGAGAAATGTTGCATTAAAGACTTGTGAGATTTCCAATATGTAAAAAACATTCAGTGAGATGGTAAAAACACAATAAAACAAGGATATTGTAAAGACAAAAAAAACATCAAACAATTAAAAAAATAAAAAAAATCGCCATTACAATTTGACGTTATAGCAGAGACTCTGTTCAATAACATTTTTCAAAACCATTTTGCCCCTATATTTATAAATGGTAAGAGCTTTTCGACTCGCTATTGTTTAGAAGGTTAGGCTTCGATTTTCGGTACCGGATCATATTAAAAACTTTTAAAATGGTAGTGACTGTTTCTTCGCCAAGCGTTTTACATGCAAAATGAAAGTCACGGGACTCTCGGATTAGACCTAAAGCCGAGGTCCCGTGTCATGTTAGACTTGGCACGTAAAAGAAGAGAAGAGAAATGTATGCATTGTTTAAGACTTGTGAGATTTCCATATCAATAAAAAACATTCTTGCTGATGTAAAACAACAATAAAACAAGGATATTGTAAAGACAAAGAAACATCAAACAATTAAAAAAGGATTAACATGCAAGACTTATGTAACTTGAATCTGCGATGTGGCCTTACCTATCGGCTATTACATACATATAAGTTTAAAGAGTCCAAAACAATTATAGGCCAAAAAAAAACTTTGATCCCTTAAATCTAATCGGAAGCTTATGGTCCAAAATTTGGTTTTTATAGACGAGTGGAAGTGTGAACCAAAGGTAGTATATGCTTCTTCATTAACTACTCGTTACCGGAAGTGAACCGCACGGTGATGTAGTGTTTGATCGTTCGACTTGTAAGCGGAAGGAGTTTGAATTTGCGTTCATAAAACGGTATTTGTCGTTTCATTGTCAAGCTTTATGTATATAAAATGGTAGTCAAAAGACCCAAAAATAAGGTCCCATGTCACAGCAGGTATATGAAGAAATTACAGAACCTTGGCAAAAGTATATGGCACGGGGCAAACCATTTATCAAAAATATATGTCAAAGGGCAAAACAATTACCAAATGTACATGGTACATGGCAAAATATTTAGCAAAAGTGCATGACACGGGACAATTTTTTTCGCAAATATAAATTGCAAACGTTAAGCAATTTCGTGCAGTTGTAAATGAATCCACTTCTTGAAAGGTCGAGCAAAAATAGAACAAGCAATCGATCACTTAAATTAATACTGGTGCATTCTAAATACATGCAAATTAATTATTTCATGGTCTATAATTCTTGTCAATTCCGTTGGTGCTAAACTATATTCTGGTAAATATATCTGATGCTGAAAAAGTATACGGAGTCAAAATTCAAGTTAGGAATTGAATCGAAAGAAAGGTCATTGGTCTCTTTAATAAAAACATTTATAGAACATACAGTCACCCAGACACCGGGCAAATTGAAATTGATACGTGAAGTTCACCCATTTTAGTGCAACACATCAAATGAAGGTCATGGACCCGTATGTTAGACAGAATTAATGTTATGTTTATATAAACGAAATGGCTTGTAACTCTCACTAAGTCAGTATAACTTTTTATCAAAAAAGATTGTATAATTTCTGTGAAAAATTATACATAATTATTGTAATCAAGCTTCATTTGTTAATTACTGTCAAATATCAAATTTAACATCGTTTGGAGGCTTAATTGAATTATTTATCAATGTACAAAACTATTTTACCAAAGCTATCTGATCATGACTTCGATTTTGAAATGTTCATCCAATCTACCTTCGTAATAACAGACAGAAAATTTTAAAAATGTATATGTACTGCGATAGGAAACCAAAGATTCAGATACAAAGACAACAGAAATCAGTTCTTTACAACGTAAATTGAGATTGATATTTCTATAGACAATCAAACAGATCGATGGAGCTCTTTCTCAAAATTCCGTGCGTTGGGTCAAAGTTTACTTTTATGGGTTTACCATAACGACATTGATTTAAAACGATGAAAAACAAAACCAAAAAGTTTAGAACTTGTCTGCATGGTAACGCAACGTATACGTTTTTTTTTTAAATTTTAGTTACAAATACAATTAAACATTTATAATTCATACTGAGATTTATATAAAGAACAAAAAAGTTAATTGAATAAGTGATTGAGTAATTTTACATTTTTTTTTTATAAAAATCAACTCATTTAGCAAACGCAATAATATCACAACTGTCCTTTTAAGCACTGAACTGTATAATTAACTAGATTTTTGCTTGCCGAAAGCGCATTTTTATCACCTTTATGTTTCATTTCGATACTAAATTATCCAATTATATATATTTCTTTGACAACACATTTCTTTTCATTTTACTGACGAGTATAAAAGTGTGTATTTGCGGCTGCATGCAGGGGTCCTGGAGTTAACCTCATATATCAATAGAGGGATATTCGTCATATAGTTTCTTGTTGTGTTATCCAAGACGGTTTTACAAAAACGCAGTACCTGGTATTTCGGTACCAGCTGGTTATTTTATACTAAAGCAATATTTCTCTCGGATCGCAGCATTTAAATTCTAACTTCTCAAAAGCTAAGATAGTCTTCTTTTTTACACTGTATACTCTTAGACGCGTTTGACAATACATTTCTTAGGAGGTTATTATGTAGCCTTGTATGATATCCCATTGACAGAAATATAAAACATCTCAAATACCAAAGTATAAATCTATAGGATGTCCAGGACACAGATACAAATCCGGCAAAAATACAAATCCCTGGGCAAGAGGTGGAAAAATGGAGAAACACTGTCCGTGAGTCCACTCAAGGAAACATCCAAGATTGGTGGAATCAGGTGCAATTTGGATTGTTGATTAAGCATAGCGCCTTTAACCCAAGTCAAGTGCAGACTCAGCCACACCCACCGTGAGTCCACATCAAGTCCAAATGAGAATACATGAGGAACTGTCGACCGGTCACCACACCCACCGTGAGGAGTGTCCCACAGTTCAAGTCCAAAATGAAAAAATACATGAGGAACGAATCCTCGTTACAATTGGTACAGACGTCTCAACAACCGCGTCTTGAGCATTTGTTTTAGTCTGTTTTGTAAAACTATAACTTTGGTATTGGAAAATTTGATTAAGCCAAAACGTGTTTGTGTTAGCTTTTTTTAACGTCATCGATATTATAATATTAGCGCCTTCTTTTGATTCAGCGCTCAAGTCATGTGCAGTACTCAAACTTATCCATCCTGTCATTCTGCATTACACGATTTATAAACTAATAGAAAACTAATGAAGCGCGAATTCGGGTAACTGCGCTAAAAAGTCTTTCTGGAACATCGCCCCAAAAGAGCGCTACATCGCCCTAGAGCGCTAAAATATGAGTGCGCTAATTTAAATAAAAATACAGTATCTAACTATTTATTTCATCATACTGTTGGCTATGATTTCCAGGATAAGTTTTCATTGTTTTTTTTTTCAATAGAGAAGAGACAGAAATGTCAACTGTATCCGCAATTTTTATCAATAAAGTTCTAACCTTTTCCCAATTAATCCGATTTACCTACGTTCTCTTTTTACACGTTTGATAAAAAAGTACTTATGCTATTACGATATTTTATTCTGTCTAATTCCGGTTTGACATTTTTATGAAATAATAAATTTTGAGAATTTGTTGCCATGGTGTCAGATCGAGCCAATAGGGTGATAGTTGATTATAGTGAAATCGCACAGATACCTAATATCACACAACATTTGTAGCAGATGAAAATCCATATACGGTAGGTTTTAATACTAAAAGCTTAATGAAGAAGTGTTTGTATTCTATATTCAACACAATTTTATATTAATACAAAATGAATCAATGTTAGTATGTATCAATAAAGATATAAATTTGCACATTCTCATAAAATACGATTAAAGAGTATTTATGTCGGTCTATGAAACTGTCACTCAATAACTATACGATCTGAATAGCATTTTTTCCAAAGATTTTAAAAACCCCACTTTCGTCGTTTTCATATCTTTACTAAGGACACATTCTGGTCATGAAATTTTCATGTACGTGTCCCCGTTACCAATTATAAGATTAGACAGCGATTTTAAGACAAGCGTATGGAAATTTTGTGATTTTAATACAATTTTGTCTTGATTGGTGTTTTAGTTCGATACGTTTTGACCGACAAGCTACTTTGTAACAGCTATCATAAGAGAAATAAGTATCACAATCATAATTGAGGAAGATTTATAAAGATTGCTGTCGAAATTATTACCGACGAGAATTCGAGGGGATCTGTTGTAAGAGAAAAAAAGCTATACATGCAACATTATATAAAAATAAAGATGGTCTTCAGCAGGGATTGTACTGCGTTAATTGAAAAGGGACTGTTCAGATGTTTTGTCAGATATGCTTGAATGAAAATATGAAACTTTTTCAATAACATCGTAACGACAAGAAAATACCATTAATAATAACTAATTGTTTTATATATGATTTGGGAATCTGACCATGATTTTGAAACTTTAATTAAAAGCGAAAATAATCTTGATTTTAATTCAGATTCGCATATTTCAATCGAGTTTCAGTCTTCAATATAAACGGGTAAATTTCTATAAAGGTATCAAGTGAAACCTACTTTATATCCGTTAATGTGAGTTACTACACAAAACTAGATTTGGCTGGAGAAAAACTAGGTTTAACTGTCAAAACTAGGTGTGATTCTTTAATGTGGAAAATTTGGAAAATTTAATTTAATTCAGATTCGCATATTTCAATCGAGTTTCAGTCTTGGAAAATTGAATTTATTTCAGATTCGCATATTTCAATTAAGTTTCAGTCTTCAATATAAACGAGTTAAAAAGGCTCAAAAATAGAATGAAATAGATAAAATATTGAAAATATGCTTATTTTAATGTCGATTTTAAGACACTTTCCTGACAAGGAAACTTTTGTTTTCAGTGTGTATGTAATTTTCCACCGTATGGAATACAGTTAATCCTAGTTTTTCTCATAACCCACATCAACGAGGAAAAAACTAGGATTAACTGAGGAAAACTAGGAATAACTGCGTCAAAATAACATACATTCTCATACTCATTATCGAGAACAACGAGGTTTAATTCCTTTTTTTTATTTCGGCGCAGTTAAACCTAATTTTTCAGTTAAATTAAATTTTTTCTCCTGTTGATATGGGTTATTGAGAAAAAAAGATTTAACTGAGAAAAAACTAGGTTGAAATCATTGCTATGATTTTGGCGTTCCATGGATATCTTGTGTTGTTACTTCACAGGATTCCAAGGCGGAGTTGTTGGGGCATCGCGCTTTAACTCACGACGCCCTTCACCTCTAGTTAGCGCAGGTAATAGCTGGAATCGTTGCTGATTATATTGAGTAGTTTTTGTAAATTTACCAATCATAGGCCAATGTTTCGAATGTGCATCTTTGTATTGTAATATGGTTACCACCATTTATAACTGAATATAACTCATCATATAACTGAAAGATTGCAAAGTGCACCGTTTAATTTATGTTAAACAACACAGAACATAATAAATATTGATAGGGAAATATGAAAACTTTTTTGGTTTATTTCAAATGCATTTAATACATTTTATCATAATATGCCTACAATAAACACATGATTACAGTATATACATTAGGTTATATGTTGAGAACACATCTGAATATTTTAAGAAATTTCATTTATTACTAACTCACGGGATGCTAAATTCTGCAAGACACCTAATAACACTTCCGTATCTTTCCATAGGTCTGGGATGCTCACTATATTTATGTGTTGTCTAGATGTCATCCTTACGTCGAACACCTTGATACCTGTAATTTCATTATCAATCAAGATATTTTATTATACAAAATAAAATCATACATGAATTGTCGGCGTTGAAATATGAATACCACGTCATCTCTTTCTGATTTATTTCAAATTGAATTTGTGGTTTCAGCTATTTTGAAGAGGACCGTTAACTCTATTTTCCAGATAATTATTAACCCTTTCATCTCTATAGACCACAATAGATCATTCTAAACTAGGGAAGAGAGTACCATCTAGAATTTTAGCAGTAGATAAATGTATTTTGATGATCGTAAGTTTTAGTTTGTTTTGGTTACATATATGTTTATCATGCAAGTGCATTTATGTGCGCGAGAAGTGATGTCATACAGATATCAGATATACGAAATAGAAATCTTTCATACAGTAAAGTATTTTCAAAACCTTTTATTACTGAACATCAAAATATTCTTACACTATAGTCCAATTTTTTCAATTTCCGTTTTTTGTAGAAAACAATTTTCTTCTAATTAGTATACTTGCTAATCGTTTAATGATATCTTTTTGTATGTCGACTGCATGTCTGTGACCACTGATAATTTCAGTAAACATGGTATTGAAGTTATAATGATTGGTCTTCACGTCTCATGTCTAGACCAGAGTCTGTCTTAGTATGATACCGTCATTCCCCACAGCTTTACAAAAGATATACACGATCTCACGTGAAGTATTGGCGTGACAGATATTTCTGACATCAAATATAACTATATATTGACTAATAATTTACTTCTCGGGAGGTAAATAGACATTCTTGTTGATCTAAGACCAGGAAATAAACACAAACACTCTACACGACACCCATCTGGTCGCTGGTATCTAATGCTCAGATTGTTGTATCGTTTGATATACAAAAGTACATCCCCATGTCAATACAATTGCAAATATATATGGCGTCTCTGTAGCTGGATAAAAATCCCATTAACACTAGATACAAAAGCTCATGTACTTTTATATTTTTCAAATCAACATAAACCAGATGATATTTTTACATCTCATGGCTTTATTGTTTAAGTCCTTTAATTTGCTACTTGTTATTTTGACGAAATGATGCCAATGTTTTGTGTTTGTTTCCGCGTCTGCTTTTTGGTAAAGGTGACTTGATTAAATATCCATTTCCTATTTCGGATCAAATGTTCTAGATATCAGATATTGTATATCATAGTTATCTCTGTATAGTCACAAACAATTTTGAATGTGTTTAAATAAGATCTCGATACAATAATACAAAATCGCTAATTTTGCATTTATGAGGTTCCATATCTTTCAGATATGTTTTCATAGTGAACTGATTGAAAGAGTAACGTTATCCATTTGGATATTCACAATAATTGAACCAATCCTTCTAACCTATAATATATATATATATATATATATATATATATATATATATATATATATATATATATATATATATATATATATATATATATATATATATATACATATATATATATTTGTTAGCCGAAACAAGAAACTATGGACTTTATTAATTTCATATACAAAATATGATGAAAGTAACGGGTGAAAAACCTTCACACCTACGACAAATTGAACGAATCAAGTTATGGAGAATTACTGGGGAATGTTCCACCATATGCTCAATAAAGAACGATGCAAAGCGTCCAACGTAGGGGGTTTGGCTGTTGACAAAGACGCCGTTCAATTTCATTGAAACCATGTCATATAGGAGATAAATCCGGTAATAGCAGGACGTCGAGGACGGATGTTGGCCTCTAGCAATCTGTTTCTTATGGTACGAGGACTTATCCGTGAATGCCAATAGATGTTTTTACTGGTCAAAGAAGTCCACTGGTGGAATCGATTACGCAAATGTGACGTCCGTATATACGTATCATGTCGATGTGACGTGGGCGTCCTGATCTTGGGCGGTCCCGAACTGCCAGATTGCTGATATCGTCTCCATAAAGCATTTACAGTGTTAATATGAAATCCAAACTGCCTTGCCACATTGGTTTGAGTCATTCCAGCTCCCAGCAGGGGCCTCCGTGGCCGAGTGGTTCGAGCACTGCGCTTTAAATCACAAGGCCTCTCCCCTCTGGATCGAATCCCGCTAGGGTCATTTCGAATTAAGTGGGAAAGTTTGCCAGTTTTGCCAGACGGAAGGTCGGTGGTCTTTACCCGTGTAACCGGGGTTTCTCCTCCACCAATAAAAACTGGACGCAATCATATGACTGAAAGATTGTTGAGTATGGCATAAAACAAAAAATCAAATCAAATCAAATAAAAAAGCTCTCAGCGTCTCAATAGCACGCAAACGATCATTTTCAATCACGCGAGGCATCTCTCAATCAAAATTATTTTCCAAAAACCAATGTTTTTTGAATGCTGTCAATGAATGCAAGAAATACTAATCGATTACTAACAACGTGTCGCTTAGGCTCAAAACTCCAGAAAAGTGTGCTTTGGCCATCAAGGCGAATCGAACGCAATATTTAACAAACTCAGTACTGAAACATGTTTAGTATATTAGACTATGTCTTTAAGAATAAAGAGCGACCAAAGAATACGTTTTTATTCAGCTTTTATACACAATTTACGCACAGTATACAAAGTTTTTTTCCGCTAGTATATATATTCTAGCAGCAGCAGCAGCAGCAGCAGTAGTAGCTCAGTTTAAACTTATTTATTTTACAACGATTAACAAAACAAAACTTTAAACAACTTATATCAATGTCTCTCGCTGGCTCTGGGGTGCTTGCTGTAGAAGGTAACTGGAGTACCCGTGGAAAAATCACGTGTCCAAACTGTCGACCGCCATACCATCTCACAAATCCCCATGTTCAAGCCGGGGATCGAACCCGGTTCACATTTGCGAGAAGCGAGTGAGCCGGACAAGAAGTAGTAGTAGTAGTGGTAGTAGTAGTAGTAGTAGTAGTAGTAGTAGTAGTAGTAGTAGTAGTAGTAGTAGTAGTAGTAGTAGTAGTAGTAGTGGTGGTGGTAGTACTACTAGTAGTAGTAATAGTAGTAGTAATAGTAGTAGTAGTAGTAGTAGTAGTGGTGGTGGTGGTGGTGGTAGTAGTAGTAGTAGTAGTAGTAATCGTAGTAGTAGTAGTAGTAATCGTAGTAGTAGCAGTAGTGGTGGTGGTGGTAGTAGTAGTAGTAGTAGAAGTAGTAGTAGTAGTAGTAGTAGTAGTAGTAGTAGTAGTAATCGTAGTAGTAGTAGTAGTGGTGGTGGTAGTAGTAGTAGTAGTAGTAGTAGTAGTAGTAGTGGTGTGTAGTAGTAGTAGTAGTGGTTGTAGTAGTAGTAGTAGTAGTAGTAGTAGTAGTAGTGGTGGTGGTAGTAGTAGTAGTAGTAGTAGTAGTAGGTAGTAAGAGTGGTAGTAGTAGTAGTAGTAGTAGTAGTAGTAGTAGTAGTAGTAGTAGTAGTAGTAGTAGTAGTAGTAGTAGTAGTAGTAGTAGTAGTGGTAGTAGTAGTAGTAGTAGTAGTAGTAGTAGTAGTAGTAGTAGTAGTAGTAGTAGTAGTAGTGGTGGTAGTAGTAGTAGTAGTAGTAGTAGTAGTAGTAGTAGTAGTAGTAGTAGTAGTAGTAGTGGTGGTGGTGTCGTAGTAGTAGTAGTAGTAGTAGTAGTAGTAGTAGTAGTAGTAGTAGTAGTAGTAGTAGTAGTAGTGGTAGTGGTAGTAGTAGTAGTAGTAGTAGTAGTAGTAGTAGTAGTAGTAGTAGTTAGTAGTAGTAGTAGTAGTAGTAGTAGTAGTAGTAGTAGTAGTAGTAGTAGTAGTAGTAGTAGTAGTAGTAGTAGTAGTAGTAGTAGTAGTAGTAGTAGTAGTAGTAGTAGTAGTAGTAGTAGTAGTAGTAGTAGTAGTAGTAGTAGTAGTAGTAGTAGTAGTAGAAGTAGTAGTAGTAGTGATAGTAGTTAGTAGAATTAGTACCAGTAGAGTAGCAGGATTTTCATTGTGTCAGTACATATATAGTCAATCTTGTGGTCTTGTCGTTAAAGCAAAGACATGTCAAGAGAATTACACAAAATTCTATGGAAACTAATTGTTTTATGTATATGCACTTGAATATTCGTTCATTTATTTACTTTAGTAATACATTTCGACATTTAATTTTGTTGTCTTATCTCATAGTCATCGACACACAACCACATGTTTGTTTGAAATTAGATACGTTACTATTATTATTACTGACGCAGTTAAATTATTGTGTTAATAGACTATTGTCAATGATCACTTTGAAAGGTTCGAATGTACATACCATTTTATTTGTTATTTGTTCCCGATCCTTCCTATTTTCCAACCATAATAACGATTATCGAAATGGATACTTATTACATGGCACGTGAACCTGCCTCTGGGATTTCCCAGATATTAGTTTTATTGATTTTTTTTTCAAATGATGTTTTTATCGCATGCTCCTGATTTAGGTGTATTACACTACGGATTTTGCTACAGTCAATACTTAAGTATGTTTATTTTTTTATTGTGATTTGGGTGTCAGTATAGATTTCTAATAAACGATTGTTAAAACATAATGATTGATTGTTTGAATGGTGTTTAACGCCACACTCAACAGTTTTTCAGTAAGTGGCAGCCACTTTTAATAGTGGAGAAGGGAATCCAATTACAGTGTACCAGGGAAGATACCACCTGCTTTCCATAAGTAAACTGACTTAGGTTCCAGCGGGACTCAAACCCGCGCTGACTAGAGGTTAGAAAATAGGGCCACCTCCAAACCCATATAACCTTCGTATATTGGAACATATATAAAAATAATCTCAGATACCAAAATATAAATCTTTTATATCTCCAGGATATGGATACAAATCTAGTAAAAATTGGAGAAACAGGGACCTCTGGAAATCAAGAGGTGGGATCAGATGCCATGAAAGAGGAAGCATCCCCTGTTGACTGGTCACACCCGCCGTGAGTCCACAGTCACAGTACTAATATTAAAGGTATAAAGCTTATTTTTACAGACAGCAAATGCTGGGATAATACAATGAAAAGACATTATTTTTTAAGAATACCATACATAGATTCACTAATGAGCCCCCAATCTATAAAAGCATTGTCTAATTATGATTCACGTAAGATTGCAGGGTGAGTATTATTATTATTATTATTTTTTTTTTTGATAATCATACGGATGGTACTACTAACTTTTCGGTTATCACAAGCTGCACGGGAAAAAACGTTTTACTCCTCACTGGATACTCTCTTATGCATGGTGATTAGTAGGAACGATTACTCTAGCCAGTGTAATGCTTCATTACCTAAATAATAAACTCGTCCAAGTCAAGAAAGGGTTCACAAGACTCCAACCGTCAGGTTATATGGATTTTACTGTAGTAAATTGTGCCACTTGTGGTGGTCCAGTGTTTGAGCGTTCAACTAACAATCGGGAGGTTCCGAGTTCGATTTGCTATTCAAAGTGATATCTAGTACTTACAAAATTGTATTAACTGTGACATTGACTCTTCATATAAGATTTAAGATTGTAATATTTTGAAATTATCTGTGACATTGACCTTGTTTCAACAATAATCTCGTTTTGTGCGAACACAGTTTCACTCTAATATATAACATTGAATTACCTTTTACGTTTTCTTGTTTATTTTCTTTTCTTTCTTTTTTAATCCTAATTCATAAAAGAAATCAGAAAAAAGTAATCTTCTGAAATGCAAATGTTATCGATCTTTGAAATCATAGATATGTAAACAAAAATCGATTCATACAATTACAAAATCAACATGCAACATCAACAATTTACTATGTATATCCACTAAAATATTTCTTTAACGATATATTTTGGCATTTAGTATTTGTTCACTCTCACCTTTTATATCGCTGTCATTGAAACAATGTGATACGTAGTTTAATTTTTCATAAACCTGTGAACAAAAGTCCCTCTCAGTTTTCACATTAATAATGTATAGTATAATTTAAAGGCATGTACATGTTAGCTTTTAACTTTTATTATTAATAAAAGCAGCATGTTTCCACTAACATCATTCGATTACTATCATATTACATATATGAAATATTCACTTCACTTCACCATAGTCCTCTCTCTCTCTCTCTCTCTCTCTCTCTCTCTCTCTCTCTCTCTCTCTCTCTCTCTCTCTCTCTCTCTCTCTCTCTCTCTCTCTCTCTCTCTCTCTCTCTCTCTCTCTCTCATACACACACACTGCTCGCTTAGTTGAACTCGCCAAAAAACGCCATTTTGTATGGTTGATACGGGGATTTTGTTAAAATATATGAAATCCATCTCTCAAGAATGTTCTGGAGAACGACCATATACATTGACTTCCTTTTGCCAATCAGACCTAAGACTAACCGATATCCCTTTCACCGAGCTTGACCTTTTCACTGACCTTGTCATTTTTCATCACACTCGAGAGGTTTCCATGGAACATTTGCGACCGGTGTGACATGCTAATAGGCCACATTAACTCCTCCAGGACACCTTGTCCCATCCTGTTTGGGGTTCGCAATTGTTCTTGCCTGGCTCAGTAGGTAGCGCGCTCGATTCTTGATCGTAAGGTCGTGAGTTCGAGTCCGACCGGCAGCAGGTTGGTTTCTTGTCCTTCTGATGAGACAGTAAAAACGGATGTTCCGTATCACAGTAGGCGTTAGCACGTTAAAGAAGCCCTTCACCGACATAGGTGACGTCTCCATATGAGTGAAATATTCTTGAGTGGGACGTTAAACAACAATAAACAACAAAAAAAAAAAAAAAAAAAAAAAAAAAAAAAACAATCATCCTGCATAAGAATTCAATTTCAGTCAAGAGTTGATTAGTTTAAATTCTAGACTCCTAAAAGCAATGATGGTAATCTCTTTACAGTGGTTTCTACTAGACAGATTTTATATTATAAAAAAAAGAAAATCAGAAAAAGGCATTTTTTCTGAAACGCAAATTTACTCGACGTTTCATTTATATGTAGAAATTATCATGCCATACAATTACAAAATCACTATTAAACAAAAAATATCAACAATCTGCAAATACACTTACTATGTGAATGCATTAAAAATCTGCTTTCATGCATTTTATTTACTTCAATGATTTATTATGGCATTTACTATTTGTGTACTACTACTGTTTCATCACTGTCACTGAATCAATAATAACAGTAATGACATATTCATTTTAGTTTTTGATAAACTTGTGAACAAAACTCTCAATTTTCAAACTATAAATGTATAGTATAATTTTAAGGCATAGCTTTTATCTTTAGCTTTTAACTTTAATTATTGATAAAAGCAATTTTTGCCACTTCGATTTATTTATTTTTGCATACGGTTAATATCATATTGCATATGTTTATGAAATGTTCACTTCACCATAATACCATATCTCTCTCTCTCTCTCTCTCTCTCTCTCTCTCTCTCTCTCTCTCTCTCTCTCTCTCTCTCTCTCTCTCTCTCTCTCTCTCTCTCTCTCTCTTTCTCTCTCTCTCTCTCTCATTTAGACTCGCCAATAAGCTAATCACATAGGGATACATTATTAGCCGCTTGAAATCGTCACTAAGGACGTTTTATGGTCGATACACAGATCTTGTTAAACAAAATCACTCCCTTTCGCTTGTCAGATCTAAAACTAACTGATGACCTTTTCCACGAGCTTGACCTTTTTCCGAACTTGACCTTTTCCTACAACTGGATGTGGAACATTTGCTACAGGTGTGGTATGCTAACATAGGAAGCTGACTCCTTCCTGATACCTGGTCCCATCCCATGTGGGATTGCCAATTATTCTTCGTGTTGAGACTGTTGTCATATCTAATTTGTCGTATTCTAATGGACTTGGAGTTTCGAATATCCATCTGTACATCTTCATCATACTTAGGATGTCGATAAAAAGATCTTTAATAACTTAAATGATTGCTCTATTGATTTATACTTTGGTATCTGAGATTTTTTATATTCAATATTAATTTGCGCTAAACTCCCTGTCATTTTATTTACTTTTATCAAATAGTATGATGTTATGTAATTACCCTGTCATTGTGTCTTTGGAACATTATGACACAATCATTACGCAGTTTAATTTTTGATAAACTTACTTGTGACTTCAATTATTTATTATGTATTGTGACATTTAAAGACAAACCAAATAGTTTTTAACATTAATTATTAATAAAAGCAATTTGTTTCCACTCTTGTTCATTTATTTTGCATTCGATTACTATCATATTGCATATTGTTATGAAATGTTCACTCCTCCATGATACTCTCTCTCTCTCTCTCTCTCTCTCTCTCTGTCTCTCTCTCTCTCTCCTTCCTATGATTGTATCTCTCTCTGTCTCTCTCTCTCTGTCTCTCTCGTGTCTCTCTCTCTCTCTCTCTCTGTCTCTCTCTCCGTGTCTCTCTCCTCTGTCTCTCTGTCTCTCTCTCTCTCTCTCTCTCTCTCTCTCTCTCTCTCTCTCTCTCTCTCTCTCTCTCTCTCTCTCTCTCTCTCTCTCTCTCTCTCTCTCTCTCTCTCTCTCTCTCTCTCTCTCAGCTTCCTATGATTGTATCTCCAAAGAGCAGATTTGATTGCTCAATTTATACTATCATTAAGTTTTTTTTAAAAAGAATATAGTGCATTTTCATTTATAACTTTTGTTCTTCGTCCTTGCTACCTTATGTGGATCTACATTTCTAGTTGTATAGATGATGATGATGATGATGATGATGATGATGGTAGTGGTGGTGGTGGTGGTAATGATGATAACGACCACGCTGATGATGGCTGTGATTGTGATGACATAGACGCCGACGACGACGATGATGATAATGATAATTATTATTATTATTATTAAAGATTTATTATTTACCTTACTATCTACCGTAATACAACTGTTTTGACATTTTTTCTCGTTTTTTGTTGTAACAAAATGGGCGGCTGATTCTACGTCTTTGCCACCTTTGCTATTTAAAACAAGTATATGTATCATAAAAAACATGCTATTTTTATCGAAAAATGTTATTCAATAAAGTATTAACAATGAATTAAAAATTCGCTAATGACGCGCATGCATCAGAATATACATTACTTTTTTTATTCTTACAGTAGGATGTCATCAGCTTTTGTTTCGTAACAATCTGATGTCAAGGACTAGCCCACACGTTTTTTTGTTTCAACCGGATTACATCCATTACTTAGTTTTACCTTTGTAAACTAGCGGATAAAAAAATCCTACTCAATTTCTGAATTAGCTGTTGTCATTTTATTTCTTTACACTTATAAAGAAAAAGTTCCAATTTTATTTATTTAGGCATTCAATTTACTTCCAATTATTACTTTAACAATAGTAAATATAATAACATTATAATGAGTATTGATATGAAATTCTAGGGTCGCCTCGCATCGTGCTTTAAACCATGAAGTACATAACTTCATATCAGTACACGTTTGGCCCCTGAAATGTAAGCTGATATTGTAATACCGTTTGCCAGTTTAATTGCAGAAGGTTGATGGTATCTTCTCGGATTTTGAAATCAACTGCATACGAAAAATAAAATAATATTACAAAAATATGCCTAGTGTTGAAGGTGAAAAGTAGAATATATCGAAAATGATAGTAAAGGTTTATTGATTTTGCATCATAATGTGCGACAATTTACCCAAAAGATTAATATAACTGATCTTTTAATTTCGAAGGCAATACGATCCCATGTGTGTTGGAAACTTACACCATATTGAAAATGATATACGCTAAGCCCAAGTGTATTGTATGCGATATTGCAAGTCTCTTTAAATTGGACCAAAGAAAGAGACATTTATAGCTAATTCTCCCTTATAATTGATGGTCATTAGTGGTTTTAACAACATGCAATTGCCCCTACTATCAGTATTTATTCGTTCCATAACTTTTGATCCGTAAATTACTGTCAGTTTGTGAAAAACAATGAAATGTACGAAATGCCAATAACCAATTGTCTTTGGGGCACATGGGTATTTAATTATATATGTACATGTAATGCACAAATACGACATTGTATTCATTTACTATAAATCTAAGATCACGAAAGATACAATCTGCGTAAATGAATCATATATCAAGCACAAATGCAGAAAGAACAAAGCACTTACATACTCACCATGCCCCGGCTGGGGTTCAAAATATCGACCTACAGCGCCAACCGCCTTTATCTCATACTTGACGCCCTCAACCACTCGATTATCTACGCATTCACAAGAATGAATGTCTTGATAGCGGTGTTTAAGGTTCCGAACATGAAAATTTGGACGTAGAGATAGAGATGAAAGGTATCTTCCCATGTAAATGACAATGTATCAGAAGATACAAGTAGTGAAGAAATATAGATATATAAAGTACAAATATCACTACAACATTGAACGTTCACCTTGGACCTTGTAAATGAATCATATTTTCAAGTACAGATACAGAAATAACAAGGCACCTACATACTCACAATGTCCAGGCTGGGGTTCGAACTCTGGACCTATGGCAATAAACCGCTTGGCTCTCATGCACGACACAACAGTTTTTACAATAAAAACGCGATTGACAGAGAAACTAATTAATTATGTGATTAAAAATTGATACGCATTCCGTTTTGAATAATCATTTTTCAATATGATATTGACTTCTAACGTTTCACACTTAAACATGTGCATGCTTAAAACTACACATTATACTCCTGTGGATAATGAATGATCAATTGTTGAAATTAAAAACATTTTGATAGATTTTTGTATTTTCACAAGTTGTCACTTGATTAAAACGTAATGCAGTTAAATTATAAATGAAAAATATGCGCATCACACATACTGTAATGTAATTATAATTCAAAAGGTAAAAATTAACGACATGTTATGGCTTTCGTTATCTATAATGTAGCTATAATGATTATGGAAATTTAAAATTAAATTTAGGCAAATTTTCTCTTAAACTCATATCTATTTCATTTTTGAAAAAATGATGGGTATTGGTGTAAAATAGAGTGAAATAATGTTTTCATGTCGAAAAATATTAATATCGTCTAAAACTGGTGTTTTATGAGGTTATTTTGCCAGTGGAATCTGATAAATTATGACCCAGATTCCGAAGACACTTCTAATTGGCTAATGATCGAGAGTAAATTTAGACAGCGACCTAGATTATTATCATGGATATTGAGGTAAAGAGGTACTGGAAAAAAAACGAAAAAAATACCACTTCAAGGCTATAAATGATCATCCATATATACCTTGCTTTTCTTTACATTTTACAGCGGATCCATTCCTTTTTCTTGCAGAACCTGTTAGCGACCGATTTCTCCCACTATTGAAATTGTTACTTTCTGGTATATATATGATTTTGTTTACCGTGTTGAACATGCACGGAAAACCTTCTGATTGAGTTCCAACTGGAAGTCATATAAATATACCTCGGGTCAAATTGAAATTTTATCATCCTGCAGAGTCGGCCTGGCTCAGTCGGTAGCGCGCTCGACTCTTGACCGTGAGTCCAGCAGGCGGCAGGTTGGTTTCCTTTCCTTCGGATGAGACAGTAAAAACTGAGGTCCCGTGTCACAGTAGGTGTCGGCACGTTAAAGAACCCTCACTGCTAAATGGCCGTAAGTGCCGAGAATAGGCCAAAATTTGAAGCCCTTCACCGGCATTGGATGACGTCTCCATATGAGTGAAATATTCTTGAGTGGGACGTTAAACAACAATTAACGAACAAACAAAATAAAACCAAACAATTATCCTGCATAAGAATTCAATTTCAGTCAGGAGTTGATTAGTTTAAATTCTAGACTCCTAAAAGCTATGATGATAATCTCTTTACAGTGTTTTCTACTAGACAGATTCGGCAATACATGGACGTTTAGTATTTGGCCTTGTATGATACCTTTTTTTTCATTGTATTTTAAATTTCGAGCTAAACTGAAGAAGTCCTATTAAAAGAAATGATAGCCTTGAGTATTTATTTTGATTTTTGTTTTTAAACTTTAACGCTGGTATTAAAAATGCAAATATGAGACCACAAAAAGAATGGAATGAAGGAAAAGAGAAATTTAAAATAAAAATAAATGCACAAATTTCAAAAAATCAAAATGTTTATTTTGATGTCCAGCAAATTGAATATATAGAAAACAGTTTCTGGGACTAAGAAAAATAATGATAAACGAGAAAATATTGCTTTATGTGAAATATGTGAAACTTTTTTTACCACAAGGAAACGAATTTTACCATAAGGTATCACTATAACGTTTAAAGGGGCATTAACTGTGTTTTCCAACAAATGTATTTCGGTTTTTATTATTAATATGGATAGTAAATAACCAATAAGATATTTACACAGGCATAAAAATTGTATTTTCCTGTATATTTTGTGAAAATTAGGTCAGATCCAGTGCCGTATCCATATACAGATACAAAGAGTCGAATTAATCATTTGCAAATAAATAATTGTCAATATCATTAACAATACCAAAGTTATAGTTTTACAAAAAAGTTAAAAATAAATGCTCAAGGCAATCGCTTTTGTTTCTCGACCATTTTGCACAAAATAAAAAGGAATTTGATAATTTCTTTGACTGTGTATATCTCATTTTTGTTACTGTACATCAATCTAAGTAATAAAAAGACAAATGTTTAAATTATACATTATCAAGGTTATATAGTTGTTTTGGTGTTAAATATAGCTTATAAAGATAATGATATAAAGATAAAAAGGATTTACCTGATTTTTATTTGTAAAATTGGAGCTCAACTGATGAAGTCTAATTGACAGAAATTATCGTCCTGAGCATTATAATTTTGGTATTATGTTAATAATTTTTTTTTTTTTTCTTTTAGACAGATTTAGGTATACATTTAGGTTATTTTTACCTTTAGGATAGCACGTTTTGTTTCGACACTCTACACCTTTTTAAAAAAAAATATTCGAGCTCAACCGATGAAGTCTAATCGACGGAAACGATCGTCTCGAGCGTTAGTTTTGTATCTTTATGTTTTACAAAACTATAACTTTGGTATTATGTGTATAAGATTTAACCATTCAGTATTTATTTTGTAAATAAATTAAATAAGATTTGAATTGATTCAGAGACAAGAACACAGAAAAAATTATTATAATGCCAACAGGTGCTTGTAAACAAATTACAAGCAACTGATCCTTGATATACTTAAATCGATGGAAATAAACCATCTTCTCAAATAAACAGGGTTTTAAAAGGTACATGTATATAAATTTTCAGCTACATTGCGATATGTTATTCTTTATCACAATCCCAATGTTTACATATAAATTAATATTACACTTATGCCAATTTATAGTTTTGTAAAAAAAACTTCAACAGTTGAATTCGAATTCAAATTACATGTAGACTTTCCGAAAGAAAAGGCGATATTATACAAGGCCATAGAATAAACTAAATGTATTCCTAAATCCGTATTTATAAGAGTGACCACTGTAAAAAGATGACTATCTTGGCTTTTAAAGAGTTTACTTTATAATTTAAACGGTGCTATCTACTCGAAATATCATTACAGTATAAAATAATCAGCTTGAACCAGAATACAAGGTCCAGTACCTTGTATTTTGGTTCAAGCTGATTTAATGTGTATCCTCAAACAATCCCAACAGCAGTGGCAAGGACACAGTTGTTGTACATTATATAACTTTAACGGGGCATTAGCTGTGTTTACCAACAATTGTTTTCTCGATTGTTTCTACTTTTATTACTTCTACAACTTGTACAATAACAAACAAGAGCTAAACACAGGCTTAACAAATCTTATATTCCTATATATTTTGTGAAAATACGGTCAGGTCCAGTGTGGTTTTCATATACAAATAGTGTAAAGTTGAGATAATCAATTGCAAGTGAAAAAGTGCCAAACCTGTGTTTCTCAAGCAATTTTCGTAAAATATATAGGAATTTAAGAACTATATGCCTCTGTATATTTTTTGCCATTATATATCAATATAAATGGTAAAAATGGAAGAGAAAGTTTTTGAAAACAAACACAGCTAATGCCCATTTAAGTTAAAAAAAGGGTCAGGATACAAAATAGTAGATTCCAACAAAATTCATTTAAACCCATTTAATTTTTACGAGTTTTACGAATAACTGTATGTAAATATATTTACTAACGCAATGAAACCTAGTATCTGGTATTTCGGTACCAGCTGTTCATCTTATACTAAAGTAATATTTGGCACTGTTAACACTATTTAAATTCGAAAATCTTTTAAAGCTAAGAGTCATTTTTTACAGTGATTACTCTTAGACGGATTTCGGCTATACTTTTAGAGATATTATTTGGCCTTGTATGATACACTTTATCTTTAGAAAATACACATACTTTTCAAATTGGAGCTCAACTGATGAAGTCTAATTGACAGAAACGATATCGTCTTGAGCATTATAACTTTGGTAGTATGTTTATAATATTTGTTTGATAAATGTATTCAACATTGGATCGATATTTTTTACAATAAACAATTTCAAGGAGGATTTTTTTTATTTAACAAGATTTGATATACGCACATGCGAGTATACATACTATATGTTTTCTGTTGCGTGACATGCAAGTTTTTACGGCCAGCAAGAAATTGAATTTTTACAATTTTTAGTCATCTGTTTCACAATGGGTACTTTTATATAATTTATATAATTATGGATATACCTACAAAGATGATATCTGCAAAGGTCATTCAGAAACATATACAAAGATTTTGATATTGAATAACTGATAAAACATAAGAAAATTTCTTGATTTGGCGACTTTTTCTTATGTTTATCATCGAAATAAGCCCAGAAATTCACCATTTGCCTTCCAATATCCAGACATAATGCCTATTTTGACCGTTTAATACCTTTATCGTATTATTTTATATTCACACATTATGATACTGTTGATATAAGAACCGTGTCAACAGATATTATTTCAGTCTCGCAAACGGTAAATCATTGATATCAATACAAGTGAATATCCAATTGTCAGCGTTTTAGCCTTACAAAGCGTTCAAAGACCATAGAAGGACAAAACAAGACAGCAAAAGAATATGGTATTCATAGTAAAACAAAAAAAGATCACTTGATTTAGCCGTACTTGTATTCATTAATTTCATATGCCACATTTTAGATGATGATGATGATGATGATGATGATGATGATGATGATGATTGTTATCATCATCATCATTGGTTATTCAGTTATTTAGTGAAATACAATCTCAATTCATGACACAACTAAAGGGACTCCTTTTGATGGTACATATTTTTACTGTTTCGATAGCGTTTTAATTTTCTATACACGAAATATACAAAAATGTCTGAAAACATTTCGTGCATGCATCAAAGAAAGAATGGGGAAAATGATACCGTAAATTACCAGGGATGCGAATCAACGAGGTAAACATATGATGATAAAACAGATCAATTTACAAATTAGTCAATAAAATAGAATAAAAGTTACAACGCAGCCGATATCACAATGACATAAAATATGGATTGTGTGTTATGTGTTCGCGTCGTAAAAATCATTTTCATGAACTTTATTGCCAATTGTTTTCAGCGTTCAAATGGAAAAACAAAGTTCCATGAAAGATGTAGTAATCATGTTAGTCATTAAATCGATGTTAGTCTGTTTGGGGAGTTTTACAATGTCGTTGTTTCTCAAATACATATTTCGTGGACCAAAATGTATACGCTTTTGAATGTTGAAATATTTCCGTCCGAGTTCTTCACGCGGCAAAGGACCGGGCTTATAACCTTATCAATGATACACTGGTTATAATTTGAAAATATTTTATTTAATTCACAAAAAATCACAAAAACATCAAATACATGCATAATGTGTCATCGTTATAGCGCGTATGAATATAACATAAAATAAGTCCCGGAACCTCAAAACCCCGGCCGTATATAGTAGGATATTGCACGTTTTCATCTAATGTTAAGTAAATGAAAAACGAAAGTAAGGTATATAATAACATAGATATATGCTCTACAAATACGCCATGATGGATCCTGATATCTTCATTCTGCTTGACCCTTTTCCCACTAATTTTGGCATATCCAAACATATCGTTGAGTGAACATTTACCTAGGACGATGGATAATTGAATACGAGACTACATATTTCGTGATTTCCGTACAATATACATTTATTAGAGTTATCTACTTTAAATTGTCATGAGTAAATTAATAACAATTGATTTCGATACAATATTCACATAAATAGTTCTCTCATTTTTCATGATAATCATTATTAATACAGGTGCGAGTTTCATATAGCATTTAAACAATATTTTATTACCCAATTTGATTCCGTAATATCTATAATAATCCATTATTGCCTTTTCAACAGAACATACTTTTCATGTGCATTATCAAACGTCATTTTAATGTAGCGATTGATTTCCCAGTGGTCAATTTTCATTTCTGTGTATTACAACGACGGTCCCAAGTGCTACCTAGATATCATAGATGAAGTGATATGTCTCTCAAACTATAAGAAATAACATAATTTGCACGAATAGTAATTCATTGGTTAACACGTATTTGCAAATCTGTATTTAACTTCTCGTTTCATATCCACCTCACAGCGATTTATTATTACCGAGCAGTACATTTTTCTTATGATTAATTGAAATCTATAAAAGAAAATAAAACACCAACAACGCCTTTAACGAGAAGAAGATTATGATGATAATAATAATAATAATAATAATAATAATAATAATAATAATAATAATACTAATAATAATAATAATAATTTCGACGACGACAATGATGATGTTGGTGACGATGATAATGATGATGATGATGATAAAAGTGTATTGTCATGAAACAATGAAATTATAATACCAAAATTAAAATTGAAATAACCTTTTTACGCGGTAATTAAATAAAATAATTTTCGAAATTCGGAGTAAGATTCTAATGTTATAGATATGAACTTCCGTTCGACCTCTGATTAATGATACGTTCAATTTCAACCCACACAATCAAATGGAGATTAACCAAAATAATTTCTTAACACTTAATGTAATGCGCAGATGGAAATGTACCTCTGGGAGCAAGAACAAGCAAACAGCAAGGAAAACTGCTTGGCAGTCATTCATTTATTTAAATTTTTCCCAGAGGAGAACATTATTGATATTCATATATCTAAATACAAAAAGAAGTAAATTTCTGCCAAAGTGTTTCTCAGAAGAAATAAGCATATAGATATATTTGTTAAAAAACTATACAAAGAAACTTCTATGTGTATTCATTTGCATGTAAAAATTATTAATTTATCTTAATCTTACTTAGCATGGTATACTGTATAAATCTTAGCAAAAGAATGACGAAAAACAAATTAATATTAATGAAATTGTGTTAGTGAATGATAATTTTAGACATGCTGTATCATATATCTTTAGAAAGGAAGAGCTCACACTTTTTAAAGGGGCATTAGCCGTGTTTACCCCAACAAATTATTTCAATGTTTTCTTCTTTAACTACTTGTATACCTGTGTACAGCTTTTATTTGTTATTGTACATCAAGTACAAGTAGTAAAGTTAGAAAAAAAAATCAAAATATTTTTTTAGATAAACACAGATAATGCCCCTTTATATGCTAGATTATCATCCAATAAATCAGGTGATGTCCACGTGTTCAAATAACCCACACCCGATGTAATGATTGCTAACAACGTCTATTATGTTTGTTTTAGTATTGTTTTACACTCCACAAAGAATTGTTCACTTACATGGTAATGTCACCAGCTTTAGGTAAAGTGCCACAAATTTTGACCTGTGATGTGGACCGGTCAAGGGTTCCTAAGTGTCAATCCTACCATGACACGTGACCTCGGTTTTAAGTGTCATCTAAAAGACCCACGACTTTCTCTTCAAATGCCTAGCGCTTGACGAAGGAATAAACCTTACTATTTTCAAAGTCTTTGGTATGACTCGATACCGGAAATCGAACCCAGGACCATTCGGTTACGACTCGAACCATCTTTCACTAAAATTATAGATATTGTAGGCATCGTAATAAAAATATTATAAAGATGCGTTGATGCAAATCAATATCCATTATTTTATATCAAGCTTTGTGCTCTCCAGCCATCGGAGAGTCGAAATGTCGAATTGACGTAATATGATCTGTGTCATTTATACGTTTTGATAACTGCACGACAGTCTTGTAAGCGAAAAGTAATTTTGTCATACATAAACGCAATATAAAACTCTTCCAACACTTGTGATATAATCTTATATAATTCACAAGAGGTCGGTAACACAATATCTATTTTCTTTTTAAATGATTTTAGAAGAGTAGATTATGCTATATCTAGATTAAAGTTGTTATCACGGGGATATATAACATGATACCGAGATTACAAAATGGTACGTATTGTAATAATATCCCCCGTGATATTTATATGGGTTAATATACCCCGTAAATGCAACAAATCTTTACATCACGTTTAGCTTTTCAGTCAAAAGATAATAGTTCATATCTTAAACTAACAGATTAGGCATTGCCTATGAGAGATCGTAGTTCAAAGTAAATTTATTGTGTTTCATGATTCAGTTATAGATCGTATTATTACTCGTAACAGTTTGCAGATATGTCATAAAGCAGCAAAATTGATGAGCTTCATGATCGGGTTCAAGATACAACATTTGGAAATGCCATGAAAAAATAAACATGGCAGCGACAAGTACAGTCAGAAATGGTGTTTCCAACACATACTTTGACCAAACATTATACCACACTTACATTAAATTGTTTGATAGTATATTGTAAGGGTTTTCAGTTCATTTTTACACTCCTTACCACTATGTTCGAATGCACAGTTTGTTACCAAGTACATGAACTACTTTCAGGTTTTCCTATGTTAAACTTTTACCCTTGACAGTTAATTAATAAGCAAAGGATATATTTCATGCAATATCGACCGCGCACTAAATAACAAATTGTTTATAAGATAACTTTTAGCAACGTGTTGCTCACAAATTTGTATTGGAACGAAGTCAATCTCAAAGACATGACTTTATCCTTTAAATTTCTCGCTGTTGCTCGTATCATTGCATTATTAAAAACGATGTATGGGTTCTTTGGCATTACATTTTTAGGGTTCTTATCTTAGGCATTTAACTTTAAAAGGTGATCTCTCTTGACTACAATTTTATGGCGAAATTGATTTTCATTGTCAAAAACTGTTAATAAAATATATCTTTCATCTTTTGGATTTTTGTGTGTTTCATTACACAGCAAAAGTTGCAATGCCTGTTTTTCATACATAAAAATCATCTGTAAAATATATGTTTACGTATGGAATTCACGTGTTTGGAACAACG